>JAPSES010095244.1:0-20744 GCA_029822895.1 Maxillicosta whitleyi | reverse complement strand
CTATCTATCTATCTATCTATCTATCTATCTATCTATCTATCTATCTATCTATCTATCTATCTATCTATCTATTATTTTGTTGTTATCATTATTATTATTATTTATTTATTTATTTTTCAGAAACGCCCCGTGCCTTTTGACTCACTGGAGAAACTAGACATTAAGAAACAAAAAGTTGTGGATCAGAGGCTGCTACAGCGACCTAATACACATGGACCCTTGAACAATAAAGTAGGACAAGACAATGCAACCCCTACTCTCATCTCTAGTTTCCACACAAAGACTGAGTTTCAAAGGACATGTAACCATACTGGAGGCCAAAATGGTTTACCACATATGCACAAACTGTCAAGCGCCTCCGTCACACTTGGGGAGAAAGAACCCAAAGTCCACCAGATATCACAGAGCAACTCGGACTGCACTCAACAGTCGCTTGCCAACAGCCAGCACAAAAAGAAGAAATCTAAAAAGCACAAAGACAAGGAACGGGAGAGGTTAAAAGACAACCAGGGCAGCAAGTGGATGGAGAGGAGTCCTGATCTGAAGAAAAACACAGACAAACTTGACAGTAAGGCTCTTTTACTGTCAAATATTAAGCAACGTGTTGGCTTTCATGTGTTCATTGTTTGACCATTGTGTCATATAGCATGTTTTTTTTTTTTTTTATCACTGTCACAAATAACTGTTTGTGACAGTATTTTTATTACTAATCTGAATGCACCACTAACAAGTGGCAGTGAGATAGAATTATGTAATTGTGATTGTGCTGTACTGAAGTTCCCAATGGAAGGAGAAATAATCAAATGTGATGATCTACACCATGAAATCAACTGAATTAACAACAGCTTTATCATGATGGAAATAACACCACTAACAAAGAAAGCACTTGCAACGGTAATAATCATTTTAAAGAAAAAAAACAAACGTCTGGTTAATTATATTAATTATTTTAGTGTTGTTTTAGTCGTAATTTGAAATTACAGTGAGGATTCTTCTTCAAGGGGCAGTGTCATGGTCTATGTGGCAGTCTGGCTTAGAGAAAGTTTGCAGATGACAGTATTTCTTCTGGAACTATTTTTATCCATTTTATGGCAGCAGTCACACCTCCAAGACACTGTTTGTTATTACGTGTCTGAAGTGTTTCTGTGTTTCTCCTCTACACTTGCCTGCAAAATAACAAGTTAACCACATGCTTTGCACAGATGACCAGATGTTATTGTGTGTTAAGACTCTGAGCAGCTGTTTGCTCCACTGCCCACTGGTGCATTTGTATTGTATTATCTCATAAGCCGCGTCTGTGTTCGCTCCTTTAAGCTCACTCTCCTGAGTCCTCAATGTGTTATGTGGCTGATTGACTCAACAACAGCTCAAGCAGCGCTTTGGGTCTTTGAGCCGAGATGTCTCCTGATACCCACAAGCTCTTAGCTAGTCTGCACAGACGGCCGGGCAGATGCACACAGTAGCACTGTGGCTTTGAGGAAAACAAAAACACATTGCTCAACATTCAAACAATGATTAAGTGTCATGTAGATGACTGTATTGATTCACGCTAATGTCTATGTCTTTATCTTCCCTCTCAGATCCTGACAACACAAAAGCTGCGGCCTCTGAGGAGAAGCCAGATTATGTGGTGTGAGTGTAAACACCATTTTACGCTATTTTTTTGTGATGGTTGCAGTGCATCATCAGAGTGATTCTTGCCTTTTCATATTTGGCATGAATAGACCAATCATACGTGTTGAATGACTGTCCTGTTGTTACCATTTGGCACAAGCATTAAATCCTTCATCAACAGAATGAAGATAATTGTTTTAAGTAAAAAAAAAAAAAAAAGACAGAAGCTTCTTTCTTTCTTTCTGTCCTTTCTTTCTTTCTGTCTTTTTTTTCTTTCTTTCTTTCTTTCTTTCTTTCTTTCTTTCTTTCTTCTATTTTTTTTTGCTATTAATATCATTAACTTCCTGATAGGTCTAATAAAATGTAATAATTATGTCCAGTGGTATGAACTGGAGTAACATCAGTAAAGAATCAGCACAACAGCATAGCCTCTTGTTGCCATCTTGTGTCAAAATGGGGTACTACAGAAAAGAAATGACCTGTTATTGAAAATAGAAGGATAATGGCTATGGAAAAAAAAGGAAATCTATCTTCAGGGGGATATTTGCATTCGAATAGTGTATTAAATTTGCTGTATGTAATTGACCAAAATAAATACAAGGTATCACAGACACTAATTGTTAAAAAAAAAAAAATGTGTTTCCCTGTAGCATGTACAGCACCATAATGAATTTGGAGCAGCGACAGAGGTACCAGGAGGATTTCTGTGCAGAGTATGATGAGTACAAAGACCTCCATTCCAGGATCGCCACCATCACTCACATGTTTGTTCAACTCGGATCCAAGATCAAAAACCTGTCCCCTGGCACTAAAGAATATAAGGTAGAGTAGTCCAGCACATCTGTAAATACACATGTTTGCTTCTTTAGTTTATACAAATATTAATAAAGTGTGCATGTAAAAATGTAAGAACTACAACCTGTTATAATGTTTGTGTCATATATATTCAAAAACCTGAGTACTTATAAAAGCTCTTTCATGCAACAACTCAATGATTTTTATTTTGTACAATTTTAGATAATGGAAGACCAAATACTCGAAAAGTACAACAAGTATCGTAAGGTGAGTCATACTGACATTTGGTGGATACATATAGTTATTTTACACATACATGAATATAGTGTGTTAGGCTTAAAATAATAAAATATCAGATTGTCAGCATAGATTTTATAGTTTATCTGACAGATGAGAGGTTTTACTTAATAGGTTTTAAGCCATCCAGAATACGATATAAATTGGAGTAAGCAGAAGAAATTAAAAAATAGTAGCAGCATGCTTATATGATGCACTTTTATTGGATTGTAAAATGTTTACCACATCTGTTTCTTTCATGTCATCTGATATTTTCTATTAGTTTTGCTGCTTATGTAAACTGTAGTGTGAATGCCTTTACAAATAAAGGTCTTCTCTCTCCACAGAAGTTCCCAGGCTACCGGGAAGAGAAGAAACGGTGTGAATATCTCCATGAGAAACTGTCCTACATCAAGCAGCTCATCATAGACTATGATGTTTCTCAGGCTTCTTCATAGTGTTGGAATTTTTTTACATGGAAGCCTTGACATAGCTCAGGCGTCAGAGCATTTTTACATGAGACTGATGACAAAAGTCTGAAAGAAAGTTTTAGACTAACGACTTTGGCCAGGACTATGGATGAAGCCACGGTCGTCTCTGATTACAAGTCAAATGCAGATTTCTCTGTGGTATTTGTGAGTCTGTTTGTTTGATTTTGGAGTTTCACTTCATCATTTATCAATGTCATGTTTATGTGAAATTTGCAAAGTGGGAGCAAAAAGTCTTGCATACACCCTAACACTAACAAGATATAAACTATGATGTGATCTTGGAATCTGTGCACATCACGAAACCACGACTGACGGATCACAGACCAGTTTTGTTACAACCAGTGTCTGTTTGTGTCAACATCAAAGGTAGCAAATACGACTTTTCACGTTCACTTTGTTTTGGACTCTTTTGAAGTACTTTCAAGGCAATGTATTCTTTTCATTTTATTTAATTTAAGAATCGTAATATGCAGCATAAAATATTATTCCATATCAGAGTTGCTTTATTGATGATACATGATAGAAGCACATAAAAACAATATTATGTCATTTTTTCCCCCTGCAGCCTTCATGTCTTATTATGTGAATGGGGTGAGATTATTTATCATGAAGCAAGACTACTGCTGTGTCCTTGACATATACCACACACTACAACTCACTATATGTTTCTACAGTTATTCTTTTTTTTTATTAAGCGTAGAAAACCAATGTACTCGAAACCTAATTTGGATTTGGGACAGTAAACAGGTTCTGGAGACTGGAAATACTTCCTGAATCTGACTGTTTCAATTATGCATTGAAAATGATGTGATGACATCTCACTTCCTGGCAAAAGCTATCATTCTCTTATCTAATTAAATGGGTAACCATAATGAAAGCAGCTTAAGTAAACAGTCCAACAACTGGAAATGATTTAATTGGTTGTATATGTTAAGAGCTGCAGGTTTCATGTAGAAATTGCTGCAGTATGATGAGGAATATCTCCCAAATGCACTTTGTAAAGTATTTATTAGCCTCTTTTCTTTTATTGACAGGCAAAGGGACCACAAAGCCTAGCAACAGTGGCTAATTGGGTATGAAGAGTCATTTTTCCTCCACAAAACCATGACAGACATTATTAATTTACCCTCCTTGTACTGGCACCAAGGTTTGTTTAAAGTATTTTTAACATGATGGAAACTTGTGTCTTTTTCTTACTTAGAACTACTGATGTATTTATTTAAGCGACCTTCCTCCTGTTGGTGTTGTTGATCTCTGCTTGACATGTCAGGCCGCATTAGATCGAAGTGTTTGTATACAACCACTGAGGGAGCCAAGTGGGTAGATGAATGGTTGGCTTAGCATAAAAAATTGATGTCCTTTTTTTTCTCTCTCTCTCTAACTTGACACAGTTGAAGGGGAAAACTTAGTTCTCTGAATATTACTGTTGACGTGATCGACAAAGACCTCAGGCAGAAGGTTAATGGCCACTTTACCCAACATAAGTCTGCAATTGTTTATTGATTCACTGTAAAGGGAAAAACAACATGTCAGGTCTCAGAAGCATTTGCTGATGATTGTTTTACTCTAAAATAGAAGACAGATTTTAGGAATTTTACAGTGAACAGTGAGTAATTTCAGAAAAGAAGGAGCCATATTGGTAAAAAGGTGTACATTTGTGGTACTTGGGTATTTTTACACATTAGGTTGTATATCCTTACTTTACGTTTGTTTGTTTTGTTTTGTTTTTGCACTAAACCCATTCTAAAGTAAAAGGGGACACCAGACTAGTATGATTTCCTGTCAGATTACATTATATCACTGTTGTTGCAACTTTTGTCCTGAATGTTACTACACAATTCAATGACTTAGAAGCCTTAAGACGATACTTTTATAAAAGAAAAAGAACCTCAAACTGCCAATATCAACAAGGAGTCATTTTCCACGCACATCTGTTATCTGCCTTATTACTATTCGCTCTTACATTTAATGCAAAATTCAACCAACTGATGATCGCTTAACCATCAGTTACACTTTTTTTTTCACTTTCTGGTACTCGGTTTTCTTAACTGTGAGTGAGGTATATTCATTCATTTCTCATCTGGAGTACCGTTGTGGTTTATACAGCTGCTGATATTCCCAGTGAAATCTGTCTGTACTCTGTTCTTAGCATATGTAGCAGTTTGATTTGAGGACAGCCATGAGTGGTTTCTGTAAGTGTATCAAAAATAACAATAAAAATACACTGTTAAATAACAGCACTAGGTTGTACGTGGTAAGTGTTACATATAAAAAGTTCATTTTAAAGGACAATGGTGTCAAATGGTAAATTGAAGACCATAATTTACTGATGGTTTTTCAGTTAAATAAGCCACTTTGTCGTTCAGTATGATGAAAAAATCACTGGTTTAAAGGAGAGAATATATGTTGCAAAATCACCAAATGGATTTTATTTATCTGTGCAAGTCTTAATAAGCCACAATCAAAGCTTTCACCTTTTTGTATGTTTTACTTTGTTTTTGGCTTGTAGCTACTGCACAGCTTGTGTTTTTGTGTTCAACACAGCTGAAGGGAAAGCCTCGTCTTCAGCCTCAGAGGAGTGAGACAGTATGCATCATGAACTGCATTTTCCAAATGTATATTTTCTCTGTACTGTTGTGCAAAGAATAAAATGATTACAAAAAACAAACAAAAAAAAGCAGTTATCTGGAGATTGATTTGGGAACCTTACCTTTTGAACACTATGCAGATAAAGTTTCTTTTTTTGTTTTTTGTTTTTAATTATTCACTTGGTTTTTATTTGTTCTTTATTACCCTAATTTTTAATGGTCTTGTGTACCGTCCGGCTTTGACAGTCCAGAAGTGTATAATTTAACAGAAAAAACACAAAATGTACAGCTATATATATATAAAAAAAAAGCAGGTTTAACTAGTAAAGATGTACGTAGATAAATTATTGATCTGCACGGGAAGTTCACTTTTCCATCAGCATAGCGAAAACCAAGAATAAACCAAATTAACCCATAGGGCCAGTTCTAATATTAATTACACTTGTACCACAAAGCATAAAAACGTGCTTTTAAAAAGAAAGCTATAAAAATAATTTAATTATAAGTAATATATTCTACTTTCATTGACTTATATATTGACTTATCATGTATAACTGTTTATCAAATTGTAATCAATACATTCTAAATACTTCAACTCTCAAAATAGCTTTTTTTTTTTTTTTTTTTTTTTTTTTTGTGACACCAACATGTTTTCAAATGACAGGGGAAAAAAATTACTTTGAAAATACCTTAAAGTGATTTTTAGCATTAGCAGAGAATTATTACATCTACATACAAACACATACTTCTCAGGGTTAAAGCTTAAGGGAAGAAGGGATCAGTGATCTAGTCGAACACCCTATTCTGTTTTTTGTTTTGTTAAAGTCAGAATGACGCCATCTGGTGGAACGTAGTAAACTGATCAATTCCAAAGTAAAAGCCCAGACTGACACGTAGACATAATAAAATGCATGTATTATTCCTTAATTGAAATGCGATTTAAAGAAAAAAAATTGTTTTAATGGGTTTCAGTGGCACATTTTGTGTTGAACCATATGAATACAAGGGTTTGTTCAAAACACAGGACAGAAGTACGATCAGCCAGTCAATACATTTTATTTAACATTTAGGGATGGTTCTTATATTGGTCACACTAAGCCCCCAAAAAGTGGACATTTTAAAAGCAAATTCTAAAACCAAATATCTACATTATATTCTATTCTCACTGAGCTATATTTACATCTACATTCCGAGATAATTATTGATATCAAATATTAATTGGTAATATTTTGATCGTTTAAATACCACGTTTTTGGTTGTTTTTTTTTTGTTTGTTTTTGTTTTTTTGTTTTGTTTGTTTTGTTTTGTTTGTTTTGTTTTTTGCATGATTCCGCAATGTTTTCAGGTTAAAAAAAAAAAAAGAATTGTTTTCAATATACTACATGTAAAGTTTATTTTGATATTGAATCATTCCTATTAGCGCCTATTACATGTCATTTAACATGTTTAACAGGATGAGTGTCTTTGTGCCTTGTGTGTTTTAGACATAATAAAGCAGCTGAGGTGGAAATAACGAGATAAAATGAAAATGCACAATCTTCCCAGAAATCATGAAGACAGCCAACATTATATAAAACAAAATAAAAGATGAATGAACAGCGTGTAAAATGCGCATGTGCAGTCCATAAAGGTTCAATAACTCATCGCCGTTATAGCGTACTGTACAATCTGACAGTACCATCCGTCAAGTTAAGGTCCAATATACTCGACTTTCAGATATTGACTATTTTATCATCTTCAACCGCTCGACTAGGACCTGTCCTTCACCTCTGGAGAGTAACACACGCAGGGATGTGCCGTTACCATGACAACGCGTGTGGTAAACATCTAAGCTAACCTAGCTAGTGCACTGTGTCATTAAAATCAACATTTTAACATTAAGGTAAGACCCTTGGCTAAACGTCACATATATCCCTACGTGCCATTGTCAACTAAATAATACTTCAAGGTGAACGCCTGAACTTAGGAGGCTTTTTTTCTTTCTTTCTTTTTTCTTTTTTTTTTTTTTTAGCTACGAAAACCTTGTTAGCTGTTAGCTACCTAGCTAGAGTTTATAACTAGGTAATACAGTCCCCAGTCATCTGTCTGCTTGAGGGTGGGACAGTGAAGAGAGACTCAGCCTGGTCATTTCAATAGTTTTTGTCGAACTGCACCACTGGAAAAACTATATAGAAATATTTACTGAAGTAAAGTCTATCTTATCTCTAGTCTGTCTTACATTCATTTTGTTTTGGTCATAGGATGCCCACATCCACCAGAAAAAGTGCCTCATTGGCAGGTTGTGATGCAGAGAACTCCATAAAGGAAACAGCAACATGTGATCTGTCTGATGTGACAAAGGTAGACGTTAGATTTAGATCAGTGATTATTTGTATTTATCTCTAATACAGAAATGTGGAAACTGATCTGATTAGCTTATGCAGATTATGTTATATTAATAATCAATTTCTAAAGCAACTAATGGGTTTTGGTTTTTTTCACCTGTCAGCTTCCAGAGAGCACTAACTGCATGGCTTGCTCTGAAGATGGTGTTTACTTGAGTTTAGGTCACTCCAAGGGCTTGTCTGTGTGGTCTGCGGTTTCTCTGACCTGTGTTGGAGAGTGGCTGCAGGAGAGACTGGAAATTACATCTATTCAAATGGCCACAATGACTGAGATGACTTATCTACTTGGCACTGTTGATGATATGGGTGGGCACTTTGCATCTGATTAGTTCCCATTTCATAGCCACTTTCCAAGTTTCTCATGTTTTAAATAAAATGCTTTATTGGTAAAATTTTACAATAATGGTTAAAATCATGTGCTTATTTAGTGTATTTATAATTCATTTGTATGTGAGAAAAATCCTATACCATTACTATTTGCACCATTTCAAGCTCATGCATCTTCTGGTACTCACTGATATAACAGTATTAAATTGTGTTAGAGTTTAGTGATTATGTGTTACAACAGAGATGGTGACTGGGTCTTTGCATTTATTCTGCAATTAATGTATTATGTGCCTTTGATTTAACCCTATGAGTGATAATCATTTAAGTGTAAAGTGATCATGTAACACATTGATTTGATCATCAGCTCATGGTGAGTAACAGGAATTCATTATAGGCATTAATTAATATATAAAGTCATTGTGAGACATTTTGGTTAAAAATAGAATTTGAGCTCATTTCCATTTTTTATACATACTCACTACTATTATTGTCTGTATTGCAGGTGTAGCTAGAGTCTTAGCATATGACTCTGAAGGAATTCACCTTCTCCATGTCATTAATATTATGGTACGTTACATTACCCTGCATCATTGCATTTTATTTGATGTCATTTTTGAAAGAAACAATAGGAAACTATTTACAGCTACTTAAAGACTGATGATTAAATATGAGTTTTACACATGGTAATATTTTCTATATTAGGAAGATATCAACAAAAGAAGCATTTGTCTGTCATTCCAACTGTCTAAAGGAGGAGAGTATGGAGCTGCGGCATTCAGTTGTAGGTTTTAAACACTTCTTTCAAATCTAGCCTTTATATTATTATGCAAATTTGAAGCTGTTGTTGAATCACATGAATTTTATTCCCATCAGGCAGTGGTGCTGTTTGGCTTGAAGTCTATCATTTTCCCACAGAGGCATGGCTCAAAGAGTTGGAAATGGCATCACAAAGACAGGTACTGCGCTATCACAACGTAGTCACAAGGTGTCTGCATGTTTGTATTTGGTACTTTCACATCTCATTTGATCATCAGATATCATCTGCATCTAATTATGTAATTTATTCATTTTAACCTGATTAAATACTTGATACTAACTAATGTCATATTATGCATGTAGGAATGTAAAACAAATATACATTTTCATCCTTAGGATTCAAACTCATCTGGAGTTTTAGAAGTCAAATGGTCTCCTGTTGTATTAATAATTGAAATCAAGCCATCAGGTAGTGTATTCTTTAGACTAAACTGACCTTTAACTGTATTTAACATTAGTCCATTTTCTCTGTGGATATGTGACATCTTACTTTTTTTTCTTTACAAAATATAACCAAAAAAAAAAAAAGAGTTCTGCCAAGCTGATAAATATCTAATGGTATTTGTGCTGGTTTTCAGAAACACTATTAGAAGGTCCACTCAAACCATCACAGATGAACGACTTCCAGACTCATTGTCTGGCTTTGGACAGAGGAACAAACAGTCCACAACAGCAAGAAGCATTTAATACAGATAACGGACAAACAAATGAAAGAAATGATAGACTGAGGTACAGTAAGACGAACAACTATCACAGTTGTCAGACGTTCAAGTGGAGCTCTTCTCACTCTCATTACATGGCTCTATTTCAGGCACTGCACTGTGCACTTTCTCCTCCCATTGGTTGGTGGTACAAAAGGAAAACCAGGTATGTACTTGTGAAAAGGTAATGTTGACTCCATAAGATTATTCTGCGTGAATTTTCAGTTTATTTGAAATTAAATACAATAATAACCCTGTCTTATAAAATCATAGGACTAGGGTTTGTTCAATAACCTCTGCCTGAAGCAAACCTATAATCAAGAACTAATTAATTCTATTATATTCTGTATCTCATTTTATTTCAACACCAAAGGTATTTGCTCTGACTGGCCATACTCCTGTTAATGTCATCCTTAATCTCTGACCTTTACTCAGCAACATTCCCTGATGCTGTATGTGTGTGGTGGAGTAGCAGCTGTAATCTTCTTCAGTATTTGCTGCAAAAAGGACAGAAAAACAAACCAGGTAGGATACTTTATCAGTCATAAATTAAACTAGTAAATGGCCAAAAGCAGAATCTGGCAGGTATAGTTTTTGTAGCAGCATCTTATCCATTCATATATTCATATACTGTATGTGCACTTCAACCTGAGGGGTAACATGTTTTTGTGTTGGCAGATGTGAAGGCGATGCCAGATGTGTTGTGGCCAAATGCAAATGAAATCCTGTGCTCTGCAGTCAGTGGGTGTACCAGATACATGGCCCTTGGCCTCTGTGACGCTGTGGTCTGTGTCTGGGACAGACAACTGGGTATGTTTCCTGTTGTGTTAGTTCTTAATGAAGTGTGAATGCTTTTGAAAGACTGTGGTTGTGTATTTAAAGGGAAAATAAAAAGCAATGTGTCTAGTCGAGTATTTGCATGGTGAGAACCACATGATCACATAAAAGAACCTTCACCATGGAGCTGATATTAATCAGTATCTGCCAAAGACGTTTCTGTCTAGTTTTATAAAAGGCACTCTGCAGACGACTGGCATTAGTCCATTTATTCCATAATCATGCTTTGGCATTGTCTTCTTTGCAGCACTTTTCCCACTTTCTTTAAGTGCGGGCACTTTATTTTCTCTTCAAAACTCTATAATAAGAGTAAAACGTGAATAAATCAAAGGAGGTTGAAAGCAGTTTGACTTGTAGCTATGTTTTCATTTATTAATATTCTAAGTTCTGTGATAGAAATGAGTTATTCTTTATTTCATCACTGTGAATCCATATATATGAGGTGATATAAGTTCAGCATGTATGTAGAACTGTGTCATAACTTTGCACAGGAGCAGGTTAGAATTTGTATTAGTGTTCAGTATCAGGGAGGTTTTGATGAAAAGTGAAATGTCCTGGTGCTTCAAGATGTATGAGCTGTTTCTGCATTACTGTTTTTGTCACATAATGTACTGAAATAATGCAGTATAGGTTATTATTATTATTGTTATTGCTATTATTAGTGGTAGTATAGATGGTTGTATTTGCCATTGCTGTTGTGTTGACATACCATGCCACATCACACTCATCCTTGCACATTAGTGTCTCATTTATTTGTGAGTTATATTTGAGAATTCCCAGAAGAAATTTAACTGAACAGCGATAATGGGGCTGAATCCGTTTGTGAACAGATGCATGCATATTCTCTGTGTTTGTGTGTCAGACTATGGCAGTTTTGCTTGTTATAGGTCTGCCAAATAAACAGATTTAGTTTTTTTTTTTTTTTTTTTTATATCTTATTCATTTTTTCTCCCTTTCTTTTCCACAGGGTCTCCGTTGTCTGTATTCTCTGTGTCAAACACGGACAATGTGTTTTCCAGGATCCAATTTGTGGATTACTGGCCCGTATCTTCTGATGATCCCCTCATTGGTAGTACCGTAGAGGTCCATGTTTTAGTGATATATAAAAGTGGAGCCATGCATGCAGTGAAAACAGGACGAGGAAGAAAACCCAGTGTGCTTGAACTCATTGAAAGGTTGCACTGAATTTTCAACACAAAGTTCCATCTTGTATTAGTCCAGAAAAACTACGACTCAAACCTGCTCAATGTTTTCTGTGTTTTTACAGACCAAAAGACAACGGTGATCTCCAGACTATTACTGCGTCGGTACCATTCCTGCAGGGTTTGGTAGGAACTCTGATACTGCTGATAAGAAAATACTCCCTGAAAGGCTTTTAATTTGCATCCCTTTGAAACTTTCTTTCTTTTAACTGGTTGAATAGTCGCTGGTCGTGCAAAGAAACGGAAAAATGTTCCTTCAAGATGTCGTCAATAAAACCATTGCATGCTTTTTGAGTCTTCCTGCGTCTCATTGGGTTGCGAATCCATGCAGCCCCGTGTATGCTCTGAACATCAAGCAGCAAAGTCTGTACATACGAGGTGAAGTCCAAAGCTTCTGTTTTGTTTTGCATTGTATCCCATAATAGTTTGTTTCCAGTGTAAATTGGAATGATGGGTTTTATATACTGTATACATACTGTACATTAAAAAGCCTGCTGAACAAAACGCTGTAACTAAGGTTTTTGTCTCGTCCAGGTGATCCAAAATCCAGCTCCGGTGCTTTTTTAACAGAAGACTGTCAGAGCCACCTTTGCATCCTCAAATTTGGAGAACTTGACATCTTTAAACCGTACATTGTTTCACCGTCAAACCTCCCAAGCCAAGAGAAGACATGCAGCTTTGTCAGTTTAGCAGAGGCCTGTAGTGTCTACCTTCAGCAAAGGTTTGTCTACTGATCTGATCTCTGAATATTATTTTAACTAAGATAAACCGCGCAGACCAAGGTCAAACAATACCTGCGTCACTGTGAATAATGTTTCTATTCATGTGTTCTCTATATTTTCATGATTAGAGCGGAATCTGTGGAGGAAAGGAACAATGCAGTGACTCAAACGTGGAAGCAGCTTCCGGAGACCACACTGATGGTACAAAAAAGAAACTCATCTGACGATACCTGAAGCACAAAATGTAAAGGTTTTAAACACAAGCATGACTGTAGTGGTATGGTGACACTAGTGTCAGTCTATGATCTTTGTTTATTTATCTAAAACTTCCTCCAATTTATCCACCTCCTCTTTTCCCTTAAAGCATTTTGCCCTTGAGCAGTTTGTCAGTGTGTCATTTCTTCATTGTGAAATTGACACAACAGCTGAGATGTCATAATAATAATAATGAAATAAAATAAAAAGACAAAAACAAGTAATATGATACAGGTAAGATGTTAGGGAATTATTATACTGGTTATGATATTATTACTTGATTAATAAGATAAGATGAGATGAGATGAGATGAGCTAAGATAAGATAAGATAAGATAAGATAAGATAAGATAAGATAAGATAAGATATGCCTTTATTAGTCCCATAAAGGGGAATTCCAGAATAATAATGATCAAATAAAACATGACAACTTGTATAGAAATTAATTATTAATGCTTACTTAATGCTTAATTTCCAAACATTAGATGAATGGGGCAAAAGAATGTAAAGAATTTAGGCAAATGTGACGACTCAAACCCAAAATAAGTATGGAAACAGAATCACATGCTGATTTGAATTCAACCCTGTCCTGCTTGTTGTGATACCAGAAGGTGATCTTCAGGGAGGATTTTCAAAGTATGAGTGTGTTAAGGTTAAATATGACTGGACTGAGCTCAGTCATGGCACGTTGGCATTTTATTGCCTCTGGGTTCTTAAATGTTTAAAATGTCCTATTTTAATATCAGACCAAAGTAAACCAGGACAGAGTGCAGACATTTAGCTGAACTGTTACATTCTGTTATGCAACATAAAGAGAAGACTGTTAATTATTATTAGATGATTAAAGGATTAAAAACAACTATTTGCTCATCAGTTTCATGGACAGGGTAACACAAAAATGCAGGAATTTTTGAAGTGTGTATTGGCAGACAAGTGTTAGCACTGCCAGACACTGCCCTTGAGCTGGTAAACACTCTGCCATTTTATTAGATTGTTAAAAAAATTCCTTTTTTTTGTGTGTGTGTGTCACCCTGTGTATTTACCATGTATTTTTTCTTCCTCTTAACTGGATCATAACTATAAATGACATACTGTATTTAATACTATATTCTACAGACTGATTGGCCCTATTTGTATTGAATATAAGATAAGATAGTCCTTTATATGTGTAGTAAACATATGCATTTGCATAACAGCAAAACATTCAATTATGTTTTGACAATATATGAATGATGTCCACATCTACTAAGAGCTAGAAAAAGACCAGATTCTAGGAAAATAGAGATTGGTCCTTAGACTCAGAACAGAGTATATTGTTTATTTATAAAATACTTTCTGATTTGCATCCTGACATTAGAACAATAACAGAAAATCTTGAGCTATGATCTCTTTGTTGTGCTTTTTTCCTCCGTTTCAGGTCATTAATATCGAGTCTATTGACGGTGCAGACACATTTGATGTATTGTTACATAATTTGTATTCCATCCTTAATGTGGACTATCAGATCATGATACCATAGACGGAGACTCTGTAAACGGATACTGATGCTGATTTTATTATGTACCTGAAAACCTAATTACAATTTTACAAAAGCCTCAGTGACGGCCAAAGGGCCAGTCACTATTCAGAAAGAAATAAAAACACAGGTGTCATATACAGATAGCGTGGCTTCACAGCCAGCGTCAGGTTCATACCAGGAAAAATAATCACTGTAAAAACAAAAGCCACAAAACAAACGTCCTCTTTTTATTATCCTTTTATTAGCCCACTCTGTCTTCAGCCAGAATTCCTTTCACTTTGCTGCAGCAAATGATTGGAACTTACTTCAGAAGTCTTTCAAACTCTCACATCTCCCATCGATCAACATGTTTAAGCAAAAATTAACACATTCCATAGTTGACTTCTGCAACTGTTGACTCCCTTTCCGGCCTCCCACATACACTAGTTGTTTCCAAGTTGTGTTTAACTCCATTCTTTCTTGTAAAACTTAGATTCGTCTGTACTGTTCCCTTTTATCTGTTCTTGTTCTGTCTCGCTTTGTCTTGTTTTGACCTTGTCTTTTGTCTGCTGGGACCTCTTGCCAGGCCATCATTGTAAACAAGAAGTTGTTCTCAATTGATTTTTCCTGGTAACATAAAGGTTAAATAAAAAAAAATCCTTATTTTTTGTTAAACTTGTTTTGATCTGAAGTATTTGCTTTAGCATTTTGCATATTTTTTCATAATTCTCGTATATTTGGTAACTTTAGAACCACATCAGACCTGTCAGACTAATCAAGAGGAAATAGTGATGAAAATATGAATAATAATAATGACAACCACTACATGTGTTTTTTCTAACCTTTATACCTCCCTTGTTCTACATAAGGATGAAAACCAATCATTTGAGGTGCATTAAAGCAGCTGGGGATGATTTCAGAGTTAACTGTCAAAAATCAATGTGTCACAATTCCCGGGTAGAGATTGCTTTTTCATTTCAACACCGTGTCTCATCACTGATTATAGGCAGAAGTTGCATTAGGGGATCAAACACTCGTCACAAGGGTGCTTGCATCAGAAATCCCCACGCTATTACTGTAAAGCATTCATTTGCATACTGACAAGTGCAGCTGTGTGTAGGAATTTCTTTGACCCCACAAGGTCATTTGTCATTTTAGCTCAGAAAATTGCCATTTTATTTTTTTTTTAATCTGTAGTGGATCATATTGAGAAAATAACAGCAAATACTCTGAGGTCATTTCAATCAATTTATTTCAACATGACCACAAATGACAATTTGTACAACATATAACCATTTATTTGTTACAAAATCCCATGTAAGTGATGATGAGCAATATACAGTATGTATTTATGAAACGGCTTCTTTCTAGCTTTGTATCTTCCAACCAGTGGCACTTATGGTTTTTGCGCTAACGCCTAGTAGTGTTACACCCCGGCTAAGAGACCATAAGGCATGACACAAGTAAGTGGAGACCTTCCCTCACTCCCAAGCCACAGAGAAACAAACCCCCAGGATGCAGGTTCAAACAGACATATGGTTTATTTACAAATAATATGAACAAATGTGATACATAAATGAAATATAAGTGCAGATTTGTCTTCAGGGTGGACCAAGGCCAAAATAACAAACATAACTCAGCTAACTGAGGAACCAAGGCTGACCTGCAAAAGAAAGAGGAACTAGAATACAGACTGGAACCTTCCTACTTCTGTCAAAAACAAGAGAAACAGAGACAATGAAAACAGCAGACCACTCCTACTGCTGCATTCACAAATGAAAGACAAACAGGTTTGGGAGTGGAAGAAAGGTGCCAATGGCCACTGGCTGGTCCAATCCATGGACGAGTTCAGGCTTCACACCTGCGAGACATCATCCACTCACTCAAACACAGGCAGTGCACACCCCCACAGACACATAGACCCACCTATAGGTCGGAACAGTAGCAAAAGCATGTGGATATTTGTGAAGTAAGAAAGACAGAAGATAATACAGAAGCCAACATATCAACCACAAAATAAATTTAAATAAATAATACAATTATACAACAGTAGAAGTACATGTGAAGGAGCCAGTGTTCTGTATTCCTGTCAGATGGTGCTCTCACTGTTGGACTGGATGTAACCCCCCTCTGCAACATTGTCTGCTGTTAAAACGCTGCTCTTCTGTGACACACACCCAGCTTTCTTGCCGTCATTAGTGCACAACATAAAACTCTCCTGACGATTAGGGTTTGCCTCTTTTTGCAGCTGGAAAGAATTGGCAGCACAAGTGATAGATCCAGTTATAACCGTGTTGTTTTCAACATCTGATGCTTTGGTGGCCTTGTGGTAAAACCTCCGCAGCCCCTTTCGGAAGTGAATGGTAAACAGGCCATAGATGACTGGATCCAGGCAGGCGTTGACCAGCCCGAATATGAACAGGATGTGGGTCAGCGAGTGGGAGACCTTTCCCTCCAGGTCGTCAGGAAAGAACCAGTACCACAGTCCGAGCAGGTAGTACGGAGTCCAGCAGACGATGAAAGACACCACTATCACAATGCTCATTTTAAGAGTCCTCATCCGGGCTCTCGGGATGTTATTCTTTGAGCATCTCAAATGCATCTCGTTGGACTGAACTGAAAACAAAATACAGGACAGAAATAAGATCAGTCACTCTATTCCCTTTATTGAACCTGTATGGCTGCTTCTAGTCACACTTGTACCGCTAAGCAATATTATACATTGATGTTATATTCTACTTCCATTTAGATAATTATTCACAGACTGTACATCTGACCTGATTATTGGTATCAAATACTAATTATTTTAACAGTTTAAAGTCCAGGTTTGTGTCATGACGCCACCAAATTTTCACATAAATCTGCCCCCAGAAAAAAATGTGTGTTAATTTGTCATAGCCTGTTTTATGTAATTTAACATACTGACTTTTATGTATATTATATCAGTGTAATGTTAATTACTCACATTCAGTCCTGAAAATGTGCTCTTTGATTTCAGTGGGTTTCAGTGGCTCATGTTTTGTGCCGACCAGTATCAGTGTAACTTTTGTTTATACACAATGCATTTTAAGCCTACAAGAAGAGCTAAGCTGTAAATAATAAAGATAAAATAGAAATGCAGAACCCTGCCAAAGTCTATGCCATATGCATGAGCATAGTCAAAACAATCAAAAAAGTATGAATAAAAGTACAGATTTACCATTAGCAAAAAAAACCAAACAAACATATTAATAAATATATGCAAATTATCCCACATGTACATTCTCAATTTAATGCTGAACATACATTTTTTTTGCTAAAACTACTTTTTCTATCCGTTGTTTTACAAACTCAGTTTCTCCAGGTGTAGACATGTAGTGTGTTTGAACTCCTGCCAAAGTGAACTATGTGCATAACTTCCAACACTGGGTGCAGCAGTGGTTTAGTTAAATAAGTGCAGATCACTGTTGTGGAATGATTTATACAGCTTAAGTCTCTGGCTGAAACTTACGGTTGTCCTTTTTTAGGCGCATGGAAATCTCATAGAAGATCCTGGTGTAACAGGTGATCATGATGACCAGTGGCAGCAGGAACAGGCAGGAGAACGTGAACATGTTGTAGGCTGTTTCATGCCAGCGTGTGACAAAACTTCCATGTGTGGAGCACTGAGTGAAGTCCTCTGGATCATTGATGGTCACATTGTGAAAAAGGAAAGCCTGATGATGAAATGAACAGTTGTTAAGTTGGACATGTAGTAATGTCACTAGTCCTGTGGTGGTTTGGGGGCCACGTTGTCACATTTTCCACCATAGAAGTGTACTTAAAGAGCGCAGGTCAGATTGATTCATTCATTTAACTTGTAATATTGTAAGGTTCTAAATTTATCTGGAGGTCTTCTGATTTAAAGAAAGTGAAAAACAACTTCAGACTGCCCCTTTTTAAGGATCTGCTTCAACCTTTAATGGATTTGTAAATGGGCAGTAAAAGTGGAGGGATTATGTTTTCCATTAAATTCAGGTAAAATGCAGTTTTTATCAATTTTTGAGCATCAAATATGATCCATTTGGAGGTTTTTTTGAGGTTCTGTAGTGAATACTGATTTTAGGTTTGGGTAATGATCATCAAGTCACTTTTGCTTCAGTCTGCTCTGTTTTGATATGACCTTTGACCTCTGATGAGCATTAATATGGCCAGTAAAATACATATAGGGAAATACCTGCTTTTCTCAGAAAAATGAACAAAGCTGTGCATAATATTATAATAAATGGTGATAACTCACTTGATAAATTATTCAGAGGAAGTCACTGAAAAAATAATCCTAGGTCTGTAGGAGTTAATACTTAATTTGAAATATAAGTGCATATGTGCATATTTGATATTATCCAAAACTACTGACAGTGATTGGCCAGACTTTGGTACATTTATCAACTGACACATGTGATGAAAACCCTGATAGATCCACCAGAACAGTTCTCAGGAGAGATTGTTCATGGTTTTAAATCAAATATATCAACACACTTACACTGTCACAAGCAGCATCTGTTTGTTTCTTTGTTAGTTTTTCTTTCTATGGGATTACATGGATTTTCCTGAAATTTTAGGCCAAGAAGGGGAAAGTTTGTTCAAGTAGATTCCTCTCACTGTGGATATAAACAGCTCATTTTATAGTAACTCAAGAATTCTTAATTGAAGGTGATTGTATACTATTGACAGCTTTATTCTGGTTAATATATCGGTTAATGCATTTAATCTTTAAACAAGGTATGAACTGCTATGAAAAGAATGTACAATATGAAGGTGGAATTTATTAATAGCACATTTTATATTGTGTTTATATTGGTTTATATTTAGCACATATGTAGTGGCTAATTATGTAGAATGATGTTCATGATAATTATTATACTGGCATATACATATATGTGTATGTACATGTTGTATTTATGTCAATTAATATAGTTAGTGTTGTAATGAATTGAATTTGGCGTAGAAACAATTTTGAACACATTAGAGAAATGATATATATTTATGTGTTTATTTGTACTGTTTCACGCATTTGTTCATTCAAATCTTACACTGAACCTTCCCTCTATAAATGTAAATGTACAACTAGGAAAGGAATCATTTATACCTGGACAGACTCATGCGTATTTAACCTCTGGTGTACTTGGGCCTTACCTGAGGAACTGACAGCATCACGCTCATACTCCACGCCACCGCCAGCATGACTCTGTTTCTCTTTCTGGCCTCACTGATTGCCAGAGGGTTTAGGATGGCTGACTGCCGATCCAGACTGATCACCACTGTGACAAAGGCACAGGAGTACATTGCTTGCAGCTTAAGAAACATCAGTAGCCTGCAGGCAAAGTCCCCAGCAAGCCACTGAACTGTGATGTTCCACACAGCATCCACAGGCATCACAATGAAGGTCACCAGCAGATCAGCCACTGTCAGGTTGATGATCAGGACTCTGACATGGGATTTACGTTTGCTATCGCTGTGTGCCGCCCACAACACAGCCAGGTTGCAAAAGGCCGATATACTGCACAGAATGAAGGTAATTATTACTCGGACTTTAGCTGCTGTGGTGAATGTGGGCAGCTGCAAGGCGTCTCCCCCTTCCGTCCAGTTGGCTGGGGGTGAGGAGCAGTTGCAGCTGGTGTTCGCGTAATACTGTGTCATCAGGTGAAACATCGTAGCTGCAGAGTCACAGAGGGTGGTGTTCATTTTCTGGAGCTTGAAAAGGAAGCAGCATTCTGTTCATTCACCATGAAGGTCAGCACTGATGAAAAGACTAAAGGAAAAGTAAGAAGAAAGATGAGTCAGAAGCCATGAGGTGGATACACAGAAACTATATTGTGTGAGTTCTGCATAAACAAACCTTATTCAGATACAAGTCACATATTTAAAGATACATGAGTTGGAAAACAAATGACCTTGAAGATGAGTCTTGGCTTCGCTATGGAACAGTGAAGGAGCTGTTATGTTGTGTCTGTGATGTCAATGAGTCACATCTGGCCGGATCTTAACAACATACCATAATAAACACCTGATCTGCCAGTGAGTCAAATTTACCTGCACCTGTTTTGAGTTCTTTTAGAACTGTGTTACACTATTTATTGTTAAATAGAGTCTGGATCAGTTAAGTCAAACAGATTTTAATTTAGGGTCCACATACAGCCCAATGTGATCTCAAGTGACCAGAGCAGTAAAATAATAACGTAACTAGAATGGCACTCAGTAGAGCACAGACCTCCACCAAG
>JAPSES010095220.1:0-20751 GCA_029822895.1 Maxillicosta whitleyi | reverse complement strand
GGGGGGGGTCACTTGTCAGGTCTTTAACATAATTCAGTGGCTTGAAAATGTGAAGCTCTGAGCTGCTTCAAATACTCACTTTCTCCCTCTTGTGTCTCCATTTCTCCGTCTCTCGGTGCCTTCGTTACGGCGTATACAGCGACAAAGGGGATATCGGGCCCTGAGGAGGGTAAAAAAAAAAAAAAAAGGTAGAGAAATGATGTAAAAAGTGTATGAATCCATATTTTTTCACATATATAGTAGTTTGTCCATGACGTTTAAGGGGATGTGATTAATATATGGACAAAAGTATTGGGGATTCAGGTGTTTCTTTTCTAACGAGGGTCTGAGATAAACAACAGTACATTACATTTAATAATATAGTTTTATATTGGGATAAATATTATTGCATTGCATTGATTAGTCTGGTTTAAATTGTTATTTTTGCTTGTTTTTACATGAAGTTAATAATATATGTTGTTTTTTTCTCTATTTTGGTGTAATAACCTTTAAATTTACTCAGAGTTTTTTATGAAATCTACATGATCAGGTGATTAAATAAGAGGAAAACATTGAAAATGCAAAACACAGAGGATAAATGGCGATACGTCACTTTTAAAAAAAACAAAAAAATACTCTTTATTTATATAGCACCTTACATACAAAAATTGTAGCCCAAAGTGCTTCACATTGATTAAAATTTAAAATAAAATTTTAAGACAGAGGTGAAATAAGAAATGCATTAAGATTTGATTAGACATAAAATTATAAAAGTACAAGAAATAAAATGACATTTACACGGATTTGCACAAGACAGGGGTGAAATAAGTTGCAATAGTAAGTGATTATACATAAATTACATTTCAATAAAATAGTAAAAGTAAAATAAAAATAACAGCACACATTCATGGTTCAGAATTGTGATCCTATTTTTTATCTCCTTTCAAAGCCTGATGAAAATAAAAATGTTTTAAATGTGGTTTTAACCATGTTAACTGAGCTGGTTTCTCTAATGTCTTTTGGAATTATATTCCATAACTTTAGTGCATAGTTAGCAAAGGCTGCGTCCCCCCCCCCCCATTTTCTTTGTTTTATTTCTGGGAATCACTAGTAACCCTGCGTTGGATGACCTTAGTTTTTTAATTTGCACTTTAAGGGTTTAAGTATGTAACATATTTTTCATGCTTGGACTGTTATGACTGATGACTATGACTATGATTTTTCTACCACAACTCACCATCTCCCATTAAATAATAAGGAAATATTAATGTTTACATAAAAAAATTAGCATCTTACGAACTGTAGCCATGACATGTCCCGATAATTCTCTCCATATCATTTATAAACATAACAATTTAAGTAACAATAACCAATGCAATGCAATGATATTTAACACAATCTAAAAGTCTATTATGACATTTATTATTATTATTGTGTATCCCAGACCCTGTTACAAAAGAAACATGCCCCCATACTTTTGTCCGTGAAAAAGTAAGTAAGTGACAGTGAAGAAAAGTGACAGTTTGAGCTTTTTTTTTACACTAAAAAAATTTATTTATTTATTTATTTTTTAAATGGAATGTGCTTTGCAATGGACAGCATTTTTGAAGTAAAACTGTCAAACTTTCGTCCCCAATAATGCAGTGGTGGGTCTCAGGTGGTTATAGTGTATGTCAAAATACACACACACGCGCACACACACACACCCATGCATACACAATTCATTTATTTGTTATACTCTGATGTCACATAATAAAAATACTAAAGCGCACCGACACATTTATCAGAGTAACAACGCAAATATCAATTTACGTAATAAATAAATAAATATGCAATAGGCCTAATAGCTTTTCCATATTTAGACTCACACCCACCAGCTAAGCCCGAAAACCTCAAACAAAGGGAGGAGAGAAGTGACTGATGCACTTAGCAGATTGAGACCCCAGTACAGGAACAATGGAGCTGTATATTCTGCGAAGTACAAAGCAGCTACACGCTCTAATTCCTCCCGCTCTTTTCTTCGCTGTAATGATATCATGGCTTCTTCACATAAATTCTTCCAGGCAGACTACGAGCGAGAGCTGGATTACAAATGTATGAGGTGTGGCTCATTCACTGACAGTAAAGGACTGTGATTTCTGGGGTTGGAGTTAGCGGTTTTACCATCGACACCTCCTTCATCTGAGTTCAGCGATGATCATGTAATGAGGATCAGAGGTGACTGACACTGACAGGGTTGAAGCAGCGATTAAAAATGAAAAGGGCTCAAGTCAGGCAAAAAAAAAAAAAAAAAAAGAATCTTTAGAGTTGTGTGAGTTTTGAGTGACACTGTTGTGACAGATGATAGTTTACTCATCTTAAAAAGTGCTTTGTCTGTCACTTTGACATTTTTATGCCAAGCATCACACTTGAGTCAAACATAAAAGAACTGCAATGAAACAGGAGTTTTTTTGTTTGGTTTTTCTAAAGAAAACTGGCTCTATTGACATTCAAGTCAGAATATATTTACAGAAGACGTCTATTTTTTGATGAGTGATTCTACAAGATAATCCAAAAACAGTTGTTTTCCATGATGATATGAGTCATTACTATTGTTGGTATGTGATTAATGTTGAAATATATTGTATTATAACTTATGCAGAGTATCAATTAGATAGTTATTAGTTCATTATACTTCAGTTTTCCTAATCCATTTTCCATTTACTCTAAACAGATGTTACTATATCATTAAGGAAGCAAAAGTAATGTATATATGTGCGAAGTCTGAAGTAAATTGAAACCAAATTGATGTTTTTATAGATGTGAAATCCTGCCCATTATAAGTAAATGAAAAAAAGATTTTAAAAATTCATGGAAAAGTTTTACTTTGACCTACTTTTCCCAAAATATAATCATATCTATTCTGGGTTACTGGTAATCTATAAAGCCAATTTGGTGTGAATTCAAGCAATACTTTTGCTGCTACATACATTTGAAATTTTGCCCATTATAAGTAAAAGGGAACATAAAAGATATTTTAAAAATTCATAAAATCTTTTTAACTTTGACCCACTATTCTGGATCACTGGAAATCTATAAACACAATTTGGTATGAATTCAAGTTACAAACCGAACCAAAACCAACACCCCTTGCCTCCCCTTCGGGGGTGTGGAAACAATACACATCATGCAACTAAAATAACCAACCAAGATGAGAAGCACAAACAAACCAAAATAATGCACTAATGTAAAGTAAGGATACAAATAATAATATATAGCACAGTATCAATGCAGATGTGTTCTTTATAATGAAATGTTTGACCTCTAGTTCTAGAATATCCCCACATTGGTCTGCTCCTTCTAACTTGATTCATAGCAGGATTAGATTCATTGCTAATCATATCAACTTAAAGTTTCAAGAATTAATAAGACCAGTGTTGAACGTTAGAATGTTCCCTGTTCCATGAGCAGTATCACTATCTATCACTATCACCACTGACTGCAAAACGACCTGAGAAATGTAGGTCAACATCAACCCCAATCTGACCTTGATAGGAAAGGTCAGGGTCAACGCCCAAAGAACTCATCCAAGATCGCAGCAGGTTTGAACAATCCCCCCCCCCCCCCGCAGCTGATGGACGAGGTAATAAGCCTGCATCTTATTAAATTCCACTGTTCATTTGAGAACACCATATGTGACCTGAAGCCCATCTGTGGTGTCTCTAATGTGAGAGCTCCTGCTTAATGCTTTACCTACTCTGAGAGACCGAACCAGTGTCCTGTTGGTAATATTAGTGCGTTATTTTAACCCGAAACGACCCAAACATCCTCCATCAACCAAAAGTATCTACTGATCTAAACTGTTTCATACATGTTGACCCACTAATCCTAATAATACATGGAAATAATTGGTGTAAAATGCAGTTCGTCATCTTTTCATGGTCATCAGATATGACCCAATTGGATGTTCAGACTCTGTAGTTACCGTGGAAACACCATCATCTTCTACAGCATTGATTCACCAGTAAAACCCATGGAGTTGGATCAATGACAGTACATGGAGACACTGAGTTTATGATACATTTCACTGAAAATATTGCTTTTGCTTCAGTTTTCATTGTTTTTTATATAATAACCCTCAACTTTAATCTGAGCTTTCTACATGATCAGTGAATTAAATACAGGAAAATACACAATTTTCACCAGAAAAGACAAATACAAAGGATTATAATAAACAGTTGCTCTTAAGGGTTAGTGATATTCTGTTTTATTTTTGTTTCTCTTCTAAGTATGGATATGTTTTTTCTTTCCCTCTCTCTTTGGAGGTTGTTTTTATGAGTAAGGATGTGGTGCTACAGTGTTCTCTGATGATTGGGTCCTCAGTGGGGAGCAGGAAAAAATACAAAGTCGACTCACCCCGGACCAGGGGTCGGCAACCTTAAACACTCAAAGAGCCATTTGGACCCGATTCCAACAGAAAAGAAAACTGCGGGAACCACAAAACCTTTTGACATCTAAAAATAAAGACTGCATATATCCTTTTTTTTTTTTACCTTAATGCTATGTATAAAACACAACATCTAAAACAGTATACAGTGTTAAAGCTTTAATGTAAATGAATCATACGTATAAGAGGAATAAGTCTAAGAGAAGTAAACATACATTGAGAATTAATTTTAACATCATATGAGTTGGATGTCATACCTTTTAATATTGAATAAAGAATAAATGTGAACAACAAAATCCACAAAGTGGGATAAATGGAATAAAGATTTGTCATGTAGAGGCTTGATTTTGATTTATTTAAGAGAAAACATGTGAAGGAAGTCTAAAGGGCGCATTTCAAGTTTATTATACAAATACTTTAATTTATCTATTTACTTATTTTATTGTATTTTTTGTCCCCTCCAGCAGATGGTGCCCTAGGCAGCCGCTTGTGTGGCCTATACCTAGAGCCAAACCGGACTCCAACACTGTATTATTAACGCGTTTGTATTAATATTAGGGTCATTTCATCAGGCTTGAGCAAAACATTGGTGACAGTTATTGTTTAATTTCATTTCTCTCAGCTGTTCCTCTGTTCTATCATCTCCACCGTCAGTGAACCTGGACAGGAAGTGGAGACTCCAGTGTTGGTTTTTCCAAATGATGGTTCACAGAGGCATCTTCATTCATCCCATTTCTTTTCTTAACCTTGCTGTGCACTGTTATGTATTATTTGGGTCCACATTGAGTGCTGTCCGAGTACATGCAGTACATACGGCCGACTGTTTGAGAGTCTGACCCTAATGGCAAAGTTTTTGGGGTTAAAGTCTAAGAACAGGAAATGACTAATTGCATTTTTCAGCTGACCTTCCATGTGTACATTTATAAGAAAAGTAGCAGACATGTTTGGTGACCTATTGCACAAAGTGTTTATGTCAACAAAATTTGATAGTATTCACAAATGATAACAGGAAATAGGAACACGTACCCTGGCAGTTGAGTAGAAAGTAGCTCATGTTGAGGCTGAAGGACCCAGTTACGTATCCACAGTTAATGGCCAGGGCGCATGTCAAACAACGGCGGTTGAAAGAACCCGATGTGTCAGCACTATGGAAATAAAGAAGAGGATACTTGGCTCTTTACAGACACTGTTCCATCAATGTGCAAACTGTACATCTGTTCGATTTCTGGAAGAGAAAATATTAACCAAGCAATACCTGTACAGATGCCTGCGCCTTGGACCATCTTCAGTGCTTAGGAAGTATCTGTGTTCAAGCAAAAAGACATGAGGAATGACAGCAGTTAAAATATATCAAATACACTATATCATATTAAAGTATAGTTGAGGTTTGCTATACTGTGAAAAATGACATTATTCATCTGTAGACTTTTAGACTTGACAAAAAATTTAAATACAAAATAGTTTCTTGTAATGCAGTTAGATCCATACGTATTTGGAAAGTCACACATTCTGTAATGTTGAACAGTGAAACATGGACACAAAGGGTGGATATTTAGATTTAATTCACAGTTTTTAACAAAAAATCCTGTATTAACCATTTAGGAATTACATTTCAAACATAGTTACTCCATTTTCAGAGGCTTAAAATTAATTGGACAAACTATGACCCTTCACAGGGGGTGGGGTAAAAACGCTCCTGTGCATTGCTGCCATTCCTTTGATTTTACTGACTTAACCTATATATATATAAAAGCAACTGCAAAAACCCACACTTGCCCCAACTTCACACTAAAACAGATGAATGGTAAAAAACAAACAAAAAACAAAACAAGGGATGGAGCTTTCAAAATAGAAGGACACTGCATCCATCTCCCTTGAGGAAGGGGATTGTGGGTAGGAGAGTCAATTCCACAATGAGAAAAAAGCTGAAGTGAGCGTCTGCATGTTTGAAAGCAGGTGTGTACATGTGTGATCACGTTACTCAGATCACACTTGCCTTGTGGCCTGGACTGTGGGTGTGAAATCATCTGGGTGAGGGGGATGAGTCACACTCATCACGGGTGTAACCGTGACAGAGTCAGGGTGGGGAGGGGTGCTTTTATAGCGAGAAGCATTTAGAGCGATTTAATGTGCGGACTTTCATGCGCTGGTGGAAAAATAAAATCCGCTACCAAAGTGCAGTTGCTGTCTCTGGATTTGGCTTAAGTGTTTTTCACTGTTAACAGATTGGCAACATTAACGCTCATTTTCCTGCTGCGCCCCTGTCCTCTGCACGCACACCACTGAAACACTCTACTAATGTACTTATTTAGTTCTGATCAGCCTGCAGGTAAAATCTCTAATCTGCAACACTGACTAAAAATATTCATCTGCGTCAGTCTGTTTAGGCTCGTAATACACACATACAGTCACGAAAAAAATTATCAGACTATCAAAAGTCATTAAAAACGCTGTTTATGCAATCGAGAATTAACTCCTGTGTGCATCATGTGACTAAAATGTACAAAAAAGAAAACATGGAATGACTAAAAGCACTGTTTTTGTCATAGATATTGATGTAAGAACTGAAGTGATTTTGGTTTTTATTAATAAAACATGGAAAATGTGTCGATATCAGCTGTGAAATTAAACTATTATGAGCTATTTTTTTGTTGTAATCATTATATTTGTTCAAACAAATGCACCTTTAGAATAGAACAGAATCTTTATTTTAGGTTCACACGTAAAAATGCGACCCACATGCATACATGTATCTCACACTGAATACTAGGAGCAGTGGGCTCGCCATATCAGGCACCCTGGGACCAAATGAGGGGGGGGTTAAGCCAACAACTCTCCACCACTCCAGGGAATTGAACCAGCATCCTGTCTGTCATAAGTAGACTCTCCAGTTCACTTTCCAGCCGTTTAGGTCACAGCTGCACGTCCCCCAAGTCATTAAAATGAACAAAACAATTGAAGAAAACTAGGGTGGTCTAATAATTTATTCGGTGACTGTATGAAAAACAGCGATGGTTTCGGAGTCTAGGGCTGATACTCACATTAACTGGCTGTCCTCATTGTAGGCCAGGACTTGGGTGACATCCCAGTCTCCGGATGTAATGGACTGTAGAGTATCTGTGCTTGTATTGGCCTTTAGGTGAGAAGACAACAGGGTAAATCAGCTTTTTTTCCTCGCAAAGAAAGTCATACGTTTACTTGTAAAACACCTTCAGCTGCTTTACAAGCAACAATTTAACAGTTTAAGTGTACAATAAAGAATCAATTAGCAAGTAATTAAGCTTTGTTTCAGTACATGAACTACACAAAAAAAGAAAAACCAACAGAAATGTTCTTCTTAACTGTTTTGAAAATTACCAAATATTGCAAAAAGCGTGTGGTTTGAGTTAATGATAGTTGCCATATTGAAAATAAACCTTCCACCTTCCACTCACATACAACAGGTTTTTAAAGAAAGTATCGATTTTGTTGATAAAGCGACTGGGTAGCCTAGTAGTCCCTTGGGAAAGGTCCTTTACGCTATATATATCCCAATATAGCTACAAGGGGGTGCAAGCCTCATTGTGCCGGTGCCAAGCCCGGTTGTGTCACCAAGGGCATCCGACGTAAAAACCTGTGCCAAATCAAATCAAACCCAGAAGGGAAAAGCTGAAAGAAACTTACTATCGATCTTGTTAATAACCTAGAGGTCTCAGAACCTGGTGTAGCAAATATGATACAAATGGTTTTATAGGGTAAACGCCACCTTCAACCTAAAACTTCAAGTTAAAACCAAATGAGCTACAGGAAACATGAATTCAGCAAAGTAAAGGCAGGATATTTTGGACACAAGAAACAAGCCTTTCCCATTTTTAACAATTTACAGACTCTTATTAGTTCAAAGTATTTTAGTTACATCACCAAATGCCATGAGTAACTTTAAGCTTTGTTCGGTTTGACAACTCACCATCAACGTTTTATTGCTGTAGCAGAATACATCTACAGTCGGACAATCTCTCCCTGCAGATAGTAATATGTAGCTATTGGGGAAGTGATGAATAAATCTATTTCCCCTGGAGCCTACAAGAGTAGGGGGATTAAAGCATTGGCAGTGGCTATGCACTGGAGTGGCATTGTGTCAGAATGAGAGCCTGGGTATTCTTGTGGTGTAAGTAGACCGCCAGAAGTGAATGTGAGGTTAGAGTGTGGAGAGGGAGCGAATAAGTCTACGGTGTTTGCATCGGCACATGAAGTGGTTCACGGGCTGTATTCCATTTCAGAATGTATGTGTACAGCTGTTATTATGACGGTGAATACGACGCGTGAATGGAAGACCTTCACCGGCGCCGACTACGTACAGGCTGTTCCATGTTTTCCACCTCCTTCACTCTACAATCCTCGATTATGCTTTTCAATCTTCAAAGCCTGTCTCCTTTTAGTCACAGGTCTTTGACAAGTATCTCAAAATAAAAGTAAATAATCTGATTGTATATAGCTTTGTAGCTCCCCCCCCCCCCAAAAAAAAATTGTGGATTTTAGATGTTTTTTTTAATTAATGTAGTTTTTGAGCAATGTAACAGCACATACATTATGCATTGCCATTTATATTATTTTTTCCACATGCTCATTCACTTATTTAGTTATTTATCCCATTTTCTTGCTCTATTTATTATTATTCTGACTTCCAATTTTTAAATACTAATGTGGCTGGGTAGCTTAGGAAGGTGGTGGGTTTGATCCTCAGGTGGGCCCTTGGGTAAGGCCCTTTATGCTTTACATCCCTATACCTGTAGCCGGTCCCAAGCCCAGATAAATACAGAGGGTTGTGTCAGGAAGGGCATCCGATGTAGAAACCTGCCAAATCCACATGCGAATTTGATTCGCTGTGGCGACCCCTGAAGGAAAAAGCCGAAAGAAACTTAATTCCGCTATAGTTCTTATCCTGGTTTTTTATCCCGGAGACTGTTTTTATTCCTTTTAGGTTTCATTGTGTTTTATTACATCTTGTTTTTATTAATTCGATCTTATTCATTTATCTTTTTACTAATCCATGCTGCTATACTGATGAATGGCCAAGTACCTGCCTAACAGGTTCAATGTGTGTTTTATTGTCTTGTTGTTATGCCAAGCCAATCACTGTCTGCAAAACAAATCTACCTACGGGTATAATTAAAGGAAACTTGATGCCCAATCCATTCCTAAGGTCCTACAAGAGAGGCCAACAGCAGGAAAAGCAACATTATAAATGTGTCTGTGCAGTTGAAAATCAATTAACTAAGAGTAAAATGTGATATACCAAAATAATAACTGAACCAACAGAAAATAAGAAAGAGAGAATAATTAAATGAATAAATAAACACAAAAAAAGCTTGTATTTACATATGCTTATCTTAAAATATTAGACAGTATAACAGTATCAAAAGGGAAAATAATGGATAAACAGAATGAATTAAGACAAAAACAACACCTAAACAACCAAAAAAAAAGAGAGTAAAGAATAGAGAGTAGGGTGGTGGCATGAGAGATCATCAGAAAGATTGAAAGTAACCCAAAAAAGATGGTTTTAGATGTTTTACTTTATCTTCGTCATTCTGAACAATGCTGTGCAAACACAAGTCACTGTACCTGTGAGGTCGACATGGAGATGTGGAAGAACTTTCCCCGACCTCCCTGAGGAATGGCTCGAGTGAAGAACAGCTTCAGACCATCTTTAGAAAACAGAGGTCTCTCATTCTATAAATGCAGAGAAGTAGATATAGACACTGTTTTCTGTTTTCTTTGCAATAAAAGTGTCAGAAATTGTCTTTTTTGCTAATTCTTTTGCACTGTTGTTTCCAGGAATTATCATCATTTTCAATATCTGGGCATTAATTATCATTATTAAAATAATCAATGCGTAAAATAGTGTGTTTTAAGTAAAAAAAAAAAAAAAAAAAAAAAAAAAACTAAATTGAATTTTTTAGAATATATAAAATCAGAAACAACTGTAAATGCCCGTAACAAAACTTTCTGAGATTGCAGAAATAAACTTTCAACTATTTTACATCTGCTCAAACATGCTTTTTGCAATCAAACATTCAGTGTCAGTATTATTGCTTCATATTTTCTGCTGTTTCCAGACATGTGGAAGTCTCTGAAACAGTTCCGTTCTACGTGTAATGAAATCCCACATTGCTCCTGTAAAACGCTGCCGTTGTTAAAGAATTGAATATATAGTTTCTTACACAAAACTTGCTGCACTTAAATGAAAGCACTTTTCAGGAACATTTATACATGTATATAGTTTGTGTCAGCATCCTCACCTGTGTGTGCAGCCACCCTTCACTTTCATCCTCATGTTTCTGTAACGATGATAGATTTCATTTAGCACATGATCATTTTTGTCACTTTACACTCACAGCACATATTCAGACAAAACTGAGTTGTACCTTCGTGCAAACTCCAGTTGTTGCTTCACACAGTGTGAGGACGGAGATGTTCTGAGCTCTGTTCAGCCAGTTAATGGCCAGTTTGGTGGTGGTGGCCCATTTGACCATGGTCACATAGAACTCACTGATGAATACAGAGAAATACTTTACACAAGAATTAAAAAACAACATTTTTCCATACACTTGTAGAAGCATATGATTTAATTGCCAATACAGTTGCAGAATGACCAAGCTTGTTCGCCAGGACACATAAGAGCATGTCTGAATGCTTGACCTGTCAAGCCTTGAAGATGGGCTTGAACAGCACAAACACTCTATGGCCACTATATTAGGTACACTGTGTGTACCTAATATAGTGGCCAGTGAGTGTTTATGATATTTTTTGGTGGTAAAATATCTGTCAGGTACACATTTCAAAAACAAAGTTGAATTTACTAATAAAACACTTACTTGTATTATAATAGTAAGTAACAGTTATAGGCACCTGCCTTAACCACAGACAATAGTTAGGTTTGATGTTTATCAGATTATAATGATCACCTATGGCATACAGTTGCGGAAAAAATTATTAGACCAAAATTCATCAAAAACAATGGTTATGCAATCAAGTCTTAACTCCTGTATGTATCATGTGACTAAAACAGACAGAAAAGTAAACTTGGAATGTCTAAAAGCACTGTTTTTGTCAGTACAATGGCATAGATATTGATGTAAGAACTGAAGTGATTTTGGTTTTTAATCAAGAAAACATGTTAAATACATAGATATCCGCTCTGAAATTAAACAATTATGAGATATTTTTGTTGTTATCATATTTGTTCAAACAAATGTACTGTTTGCTGTACCAGGCATTAAAATGAACAAGAAATTGAAGAAAACAAGGGATGGTCTAATAATTTTTTCCATGACTGTATTTGCAAAGAAATGGAAACATTTTAGTTGCATAGCGATAAAGAAAATAGAAAATGGACAGCATCTCAACAGAAACCCACCCTATTCTGGGATCATCAGGTCTCCTCATCTCAATGGTGTGAAGTGGACCGTTCAGGTTGACCACATATAGAGTGATGACTGGGTTTTCCTCACCAGCCTGAACAAAAAAAAAAAAAAAAGAAAGAAAAAGAAAACCTAAGCTATGAAACCACAATATCTCAGGCAAATGCAAATGATACACACCTCATCCTCATTCTTTGCAATAAATCACTAAATTTCACATATTTGGCTTATTCTTATAATCATGCAGTTAAATATGATGAGAATTATTCCTAAATTGGGACAAATTCTGCACCTTTGGGTAGTGGTACTCCTTTCCCAATGGGTAGGGGGATCCTGTGAACATGGGCAGCTCCATCCTGGGCACCAGAGTGTCGTTGATGGTAGCATATGCTAACCTGGCACCATCTGGAGACCACCAATGAGCAATATGGGAGTGGAAAATCTCCTCTGGAAGAAACAGAAGGACACAATAGATGATGATTGGTCATAATGACATTGGGTAGCAGGTGTTTAAAAACGTATTACATGCTTTATTGTCACGGCCTCATGTAGGAAATTACATAACATATTGGACTATATTGATCTACTATAATTTGCTTTTTACAATTATGTGAGTACTCAATGATTTTACTATTTCTACAGTGTTATTTTTGGACTTCTCTGAGGTAAAATCACATTTAATGAGTGACTGAGAGATGTGTTTTATTTTAAACGATTATTATTATCATTTTTAGGTTGTAGTGTCATCTTAAACCATTTTCTTGCAATTTCACTGACTGATGCTGTATTTGCAAAATCACATTTTGACAGTGTTCACTTTCTGTTTGTTTTCTGCTCTTATATCTCTCTTGTTTATTTTATTTCCTTGTAATTTCTTTCTTTTTTTTGCCCAATTTATTCAGTTCTGGTTCTAGTTATTGTTCCCATTAAAACTATCACCAAGGTTGTTATTGTTGATATCCCCCCCCCCCAAAAAAAAAAAAAGAAAAAGAGTCAGACTACCATTCTGCTGTTATGATGATGGACAAGACAAGTTAAAAAAAATGCAGCTAACTAGTACTTTAATTTTTCTTCATTACACACCCAAATTTGATATCCTTTCATTACATTTTATTCTGGAAGTATTTTTCTTATAGACCAATGTTACCACATGTATTTTCAGACAGGTTGGTGTGTTAAACTTGTGACTGACAGATTTAATAGCGACTACTGACTCTATATGATTTACTCTGTGACAAAGTACAAGAGCTCGGAAAAACCGAACAATAGCATTGAGAAATGGCATCAGGTCATCCATCTAAATCCTCTGAGTTGGACTGAAAGGATAGGGGCTGCAGAGGTAAAGCATGAACGTGTAGTTTCTTTTGTGTTTATCGACTGATTTCAGCTTTAACTGTATTCATCAGGAATCAATTGTACTGCCTCTGAAATTGCTCTTTTTACAGATTTCATTTAAGGGGCATTTTTCTGATTCTTGTGTGTTGAGTTTTGGTGTGGAATAATAACATCTGCAAAGGGCTGTTACTATGCTAATAACAAACAGTTGCCTTCAATTTCAGAATAAATTGGATTCATCATCCAACACCTGGTGGATATTTACACCCAGCATAACATTCTGGTCACTAACAGGAAAAGTGGTATTATTTGTCATTATCTCATTACAGTGGGACGTGCCAGTGGGTGGGATATAGTCTGCAAAAAGTGAACATAATGTATCAGAAAGAGCAAAATGATCAAGAGTAGGGACCTGAGAAACTTTGGCTTAGGAGAAATTGTGATGGTCAAATCACTGGGTCAGAACATCTCCAGATCTCCCAATGGAAAGTGTTGAGAACCTACCAAAATATCCAACAACCGGAGCTACAACAACTAATCCAGCACGGAAGAAGAACATTATTACCACCTGTCTAATGTTGTGTACACTCCCCTTTTCCCACAAAAACACCTCTGACTCAACACTCAGACTACACCAGACCTCTGGAGGTGTTCGGTGGTGTCTGGGCCAAGAAATAAGCAGGAGGTCCGTGAACTCCTGCTAGTACAGAGGACGAACCTCCGTGGACTGACTTATTTCTCCAACACCTCCCACAGAGGCTCATTAGGATGTCCTTACTTGGTCCATTTTTGGTCAGTGCTAATGGGAACACCCGACAACACCTGCAGTAGTGGAGATGTTCTGACCCGGTCCTCACGGTTACATTCTGGACCTTGCATTGCACATTTTGCAGCTTCGAGGACTAAATCACACATGCAATACACATCTAATCTAATGAAAGATGTAATGAAATAATTAATATTATTACCAGATCTCCTTAACAACATGTGGTGCATGCATATGGAGGTGACTTATTTTCCTTCTTAATCCATGAAGACCCAAAAATCCACCATTAACCAAAAAGCATCTACTGATCTAAAATGTTTAACACCTGTTTATCCACTGATCCTATCAATACATGTAAATAATCAGTGTAAAATACAGTTATTCATCTTTTCATGGTCATCAGATATGACCTATTTGAACATTAAGAGGTGCCGTAGTTACCATGGAAACACCGCCATCTTCTACAACATGTTTTTTGTTCAGATATTAATATATTTTACTGATAAAGTCACTGTTTCTTCAGCTTTCTCCTCAACTTTAATCTGAGCTTTTAGGAACATTTACATAATTGGTAATTAATATAGAAAAATACATGATTTACACTGGAAAAATGCAAAATTCAGAGAATAATAGTATAATAAATGAGGATAAATTACTTAAACAAGGTGAAAAGTAGAGAAAAAATTATATTGGGGATTGCCACACAAGTAGGACTGGGTCTTTATTGGTTAAATATAGGAAAATAAATGACTCTCACTGAAAACAATGTAAAATATAATAATAAGTGGTGATAAATCACTTAAGAAAAGTTAAATAGAGAGAGAAATTCATCTTGGAACTGCAGCAAAAGTAGCACTGGATCTGTATGGGTTAAAATAAAGTTAAAAGGCATTTAAGGTAATGTCACAGTGTGAGGTCCGATTAAACTGTTCATGCATGAAGGTTGTCCCCTATTGGACACCACATGTGACGTCTAAATAACAGAAGTGGAGAATCCCAGTTCCGTAAAGAGAATAGAATAGATCTTTATTGTCACTATCACAGCAACAATGAAAATCAGTTCAGCATCAAAACAGTTAGTGCAGAGGAGTGTATAAGAGAAAATAAAAATAAAGTATCACAGGTAGTAATATAGAGTAATACACATGAGCTAGATGGACAAATATGGACAAAATAATACAGAAGCTAACTATGCTACAGATGAGAGATACAGTATGTACAACAAATAGGATATATACATGTAATATTAAGATGCATTTGTTGCAGCTATTGCACTGAGGTAAGGGGAGTATTGCACTGTCCATTACTCTGGGGCTGGGGATTGTTCATTTTGGGTGTGGGGGGTGGCATATTTAATCACTTGTGGGTAGAAACTGAATGTCTTTCCAGAAGGGAGGGGGTAGAAGAAGAGGTTTCCAGGGTGTACGATTATCTTCCATTAAGTAAAAGTCCTGGTTCTACCTGTTACTTAACTCTGCTGATTCCATTAATTATCCTATGTACCTGGATGAGGTTTGTTGATGAAAATGGGCTGGTTGAGTGAGTGGTTGGAACAAATACATGCCAGGACTTTACTTTATGGAGCTGGCATTCTCCACCTCCGCTAAATAAAGAAAGAGTATTTAACCCATTCATGCATGAAGTAACGTTGGCATACCGTACACTTACCGAACACTGTTGTTCTATATTCTATTTTTATTTTCAATTGACTTTCAACATGACATGTCTGTTCTTGCTGTTGGATTTTATCAAATACATTTACCCAAAAAAATGCGACTTATAGTACAAAATGTGAAGTTAGCCTTACTAGCCTGTCAGCAACACAATGTACCGAACTCTTACCTGACCTGTTTGCTATATTTGGACACGGTTTCTTTCTCCCCTGCTCACTCTTTCCCTTAAGCCTATATACCAAAACACACCGTAGCAAATGTTGAAGTCATAAATCACAACAGCTTTTAATCTCAGTACAGCTTATGGACTAAAATAGAACTCGGTTGCGGCTCCTCACAAAGAACAAGAAAGCATTTTCTCACCAGGTGCCCCTACACACTTCACTTCAGTAGGTAACTCTGCTTTCTGGTGTGTGCATGTAAGCGGTTTTCAGCAAACGCCATACAAACTCGCCATCCCATTTCAGATTTTGTCACCGGGACATTCCCCTTGAGACCTTCTGCTTGTAGGTGCGTATATGAAATTATGTAGCAATCACACAGCAGACACAGAAACAGAGAGGATATAATTGAATGCACGAGCAGAGTCGGTCCTTCATCTGCTCTGCTTCGCACAAAAACAGCTCTGTCAACACACTGAGTCATTAAGAAATGATTCAAATAAAAGCTCACTCAGGGAACTTTCTGACAACGTAAAGCATGGCTGTAACAATTCTACCTCATTATGAAGTCTGGGGTGACAACGCAGACGGCATCAAAACAGTCCGACTTATTGTTACAGCCTGCCACCAGCTACATTTATATCAACTTCGGCAATTAAAATTTCATTAATGCTGTTTATCTGTGGGACTGGGTGTCAGCTTCAGGGAATAAACAGACATCAACTACCAATTAGCATTTTCATTAACTGTGAATGCTTTGAGGAATGACTTGATAGGCGGCCTTATTTGACAAATCCCCTCAGCCCGTACCCTCATGCAGGTCTACATTTGTTCTCTAGTGCAGTTTTGCCAAAGTTGCGGTGCATCACTTTAACCTCATTAATGAAGAGTTCCTCCAGTAAATTTTTCATCTGCTCTGCATAATATTTCTTTTTTAAAATTTATTTATTATGGAACTCCATATTTAGACCCCACCCACCTGAAGGGGAGGCAAGGGGTATTGTTTTTTGGTTCGGTTTGGACATTTGTTTGTTAACACTCTAGCAGCAAAACTACTGGTTGAATTCATATCAAATTGGGTTTATAGATTTGCAGTGATGCAGAAAAGATATGATTACATTTTGGGAATGTGAAGTCAAAATTAAATTTTTTTTTTTTATCAATTTAAAAAAAAATTTCTCCCCCATTTTGTCAAAACGGACAGAAATTACACAATTACTCATGTTTGACAGCCCTGTTCTAATCTGGAAAAAAAAAAAAAAAAAAAAAAAACACCCAGGAGTGATCCCAGCCCCCCCCCCCCGGCAAGTCTTCGCACCTCCCCTAGGGGTACCCACAGTTTGAGAAACACTGCTTTAGACCAAGGAGAAAGTTTGGAATTATCATTACTTAGATGTTATTATGCTACTTTATTTTCAACTTAATATCACATTAATAATAATACTAACAATAATGGATTAGATTTATGTAGTGCTTTTCTATAAATCAAAGTGCGTGGATCCATTATTCCTTCACTCACACTCTGGTGGTGGTAAATTACATATGTAGCCACAGCTGTCCTCGGGAAAGCATGGTTGCCAAATTCATGCCTTCGTACATTCATACGCATTTATACACCAGTATGAGTAGCAGCACTTGGAGGCAACGAGGATGAAGTGTCTTGCCCAACAGCACATGAGTAGGACAGAGGAGTATTCGAACCGCCGCTCCATTGAGCTGTATGTGGCCCCAGACCATTTTTGCACTTCTGATGTTCGTACCACGGACCAGATTGGACCAGTTTTGGCCTGCGGACCTTATATTTGACACCGCTGTGTTAGAGGGTTGAGTTCAGTTCCGTCTTGGCCCGGTGTGTCCACATAAACCTTGCTGGCAGAGCTCAGTGGGGAATGATTGGATCTTACTCTAATTCTCAACAGGGCCACACTTAACAGAGCTACATTTGTTAATGATTTAAAAAAAAAATAATTCTCTCTAAAGGTTTCGTGCCTGGCTGTCTCTGCTGCTACTCGCCAGCTTCAATGCTAGCAGCTCAAAAAGCTTTGCGTAAGGAGTGGGACCGCGGGGCTGTCGGATGCGCTCGGCTGGGGACGCCCAGTCACCTTGGCTAGTCAAGGAGAAAGTAGTTAAGTTTCTAGCAGCATCCTAATACGTGTGAGCTGAGGTATCCCAGCTCAAAAAAAAAAAAAATGAAAAAAAATTAGAGGACAAAAGTGAAAGAAAGTAATAGCGAGAGAAGGGAGCCACTTTTTGATGAGCCAACTCTCGTTTCCTTTCTCTCCAGTAATGAGATCATGTCTCCTATCTTTCCTCGCCTCATTGTAAAGATAACCAAGGTGAGCTGTCTGAGCCTCATCTCCTCTCTCCATGTTCTCTTTCCCGCTGTGCAGACTACATTATTCACTGAGTAGAGGGTATTATTAATGCATGAGATACCATGAGTCAAGTGGCCACTGGGAAATAATGAGTGCAAGGTGACAGATTCAGGGAAAGTGAACTAATGAGAAAGAGACAAATTAACCATCCTCATTTCAAGCTATGGAAAAAAAAAACTATTAGATATATTATGTGACAAGGTAGTTTTGTGGCTGTGTAAATCTATAGACAAAGTGATTGTGCATATAGATTAATAGCAACATGGCTCCAACAGAGGGCAGCAGTGTTACATGTTAAAACTATAAAGTAGAGCAGCAGTGAAGTAAAAGAGCTGCAGCTTTGGTTCTTAAATCTTACTGGGCCACTACATCTGCAGTTTTGCAGTACATCCACTTTTTAATGTGTTCCAATATTTATAGCTAGTACTTCAGCTCAGAAATCAGAGCTAATGCTAGCATCGGTCCTGCATTCGCCTCTGCGACTAAACCCTTTTGCTGCCTCAGAAACAGACTAAACATACTATAACAACAACAATAATAACTTTATTTATGTAGTACCTTTAAAAACTGAGTTTACAAGGGCACAAGAGCAGAATACAAGATGCAAGAAAAGACAATAAAACATAGATAAAAGCACAATAAAAGAGATGCGCACAGCAAATCCGAATGTATCGTAGAAGAGACAGCAGAAATAATGTAGCATGGTGCTGTCAAATCAATGCAAAAACGACGGAATGGAATAAAACTACAACATGTATATCAATATAAATGAAAACAGGGTAAAGTTAAATGTTTAATAGTAAAAACAGACAGGATCACATAAAGGCAAGTCTATAAAAATGTGTTTTAAGATGTTACTGATTCCACAAGCCTGTTAATTAGAGGATTTTATGCAGCTTAAACACATAAAAAAAAAATAAAATAAAAAAGATGTGCGGGATACAGCAAGGTGTGAATCAACAGCACAAACAGATCCTCCTCCTGCAGCACTGACAGATAGAAGCGCCTCAGTTGGAAGGCATGACTTTGAAGTTCGTAAGCCAACACGTCAGCAAGAAAAAACAAAAAAAAAAAAACTAGAACATCAGTGAAGCAAGTGTGACTATAAATACTTTACAGTTCCCACTGAGCTGACAAGTGCAAGTGATAATTAAACTAAAAACAGAAATACATGTGAGACTGAGGTGAGAAATTACAAAGCATCAACAAAGCCTCTGTATAATTCAGTGCAAAAAGCAAAACATTCAGATGTATGTGTGCTATCACAGTACGTTATTTCTGAAGACTCATATGATGTACATAGTGGGAAAAAGAAGTGTTAATTGGTGGATTTACAGTAGCTACAACGTACAGCATACACACTCTAAACTCTAAGTCAGTCGTTTACTTGAGGAACACACTGTCCAACATTACTGCAGCATCTGTGGATTATTTCTGCCACGAATTGCTTGTTTCATGTCACATCCCACTCACTGTTTGCAGATATTGTGTTGTATCTGTCAGCTGTTATTTCAGGGAAAAAGTCCAGAAACTTTTCATGGTCTTTGGAGAAGAATCTCCACTGATTTACCGCAGTCGGGTGACTTAAATTGATTGAATTCAATACATTTAGGCAAGATTCACATTGATAGATAAAGTCATAATGTTATATTTGGTAATAAAAAAGGTTAATCAACTGTTTTTAATATCATTTGTCGCAAAATGATAGTTTATTACTGCATTAAAAACATCAACTCCATATCTGATGCAACTTTGTTAGTTGCAATTCGGTGGTTTAGCCACTAGAAGTGCTGTTGAGAACTGTGCTGAATAATAGATTTATCTGCTTCTATGAGCACTTAATCTTAGTAATACTAGGTTTGATTCTGGTTTCTTTATAGAGAGATGCTATTTGAGATTCTTGCCAAAATCTGAGTGCATCCTGAGATGTGCCAGTGTGATATATTCACCCTACAAATCATTGTAAAACTGAACAAGGTGTGCATTTTGGGGTAATACCCAACATAATTTCCCTTCAGTCTCTATTATGCACCAAAACACTGCAGAAATACTGCAATAACATCAGATCAGAATTACACTAAACCCTGACATGGTCTATAATGACAGAGTTTGTGCTGCCTTTGGATGATTTCATGAAAGAAGTGTTAAAACCAACACTTAGAATAACATTTCACAGGAGATGAACCCGATGAATGACAGCAGTTCTCATTTTATCTAAGAAAATACAACTTTTAAAAAAGAACATTCTTATTTGAGATATTCAGATGTTGAAAATTATATTCATCAAATATTACATTAACTTAAATGACACAGGATCAGAACTAAAGTTGTATTATTCATGTCTGATGTAAAAATCTTCAAATTGAAGTCATGTTATTGGTATTTTATTTTGTTTTACAAAACTTTACATGTTTTTTTGGCACGTAGATTAATACGTAACGCCCCATTCACACCAAAAAGCCAAGAGTTCGCGTCACGCATGCGTTTTTGTCCGATCTCATCCGGAAAAGTTTCAAATGCATGGAAACAGATGCGTCTATTCACACAGGCCACGCAGAATCCCATTGAAAGCAATGGCATAGACACTTTTTGAGGGGTGTACCATTGAAATGAAAGGCATAAACACACATTTC
>JAPSES010095189.1:0-20758 GCA_029822895.1 Maxillicosta whitleyi | reverse complement strand
ACCATGGAAACACCGTCATCTTCTACAACATTGATTCACCAGTAAAACCCATGGAGTTGGATCAATGACAGTGGATGTAGATATTTGTTTCTGTTCAATTTTCTGATATATTTTTCTGAACAGGTAACTTTTTCTTCAGTTTTTCCCAAGTTTAATAAAATAACTTTAGAATTTACTCCGATTTTTTATGAACACGTACACGATCAGTTAATTAAATATAGGAAAATACACGATTTACTCAATACATGATTAACTTAAATGTAAAACACAGAGGATAATATTGTTATAAATGGTTAAAAAAATAATTGGATATGAAGAAATAAACGTAGCGCTGGGTCTTTATGGGTTAACTGAGCATAAATAATGAACTCAAGAATTCCTCGTAACATGTGTAGTAACATCACTATTCTATAGATCAAACTCACTGATACTTATTACACTTTTTATCACTCTGTCTAATATAATCCATAAAAAAATCTGGAATTATAGAGGCTTTTTTTGTTTTGTTTTGATACGTGTTTATTTTAAGTACAATTAAATGTCATTTATTTCACCAGTAATGAATTATTGTAAATATCAACATTAATATATATGTAATGGATCCTGTTGAATTTGACCTGTTCCCTGCTGTAACTCATTTAACCTCCAAATAAAATCCTTGTCTATATACAGAAATGGTCTTTATTTCAATTACATCTATGCAGTGTTTAATCATCATCTCAAAAAACAAAAATTTGCGACGCTATAATTATTCAATCATTTTATTCTAGAATAAGGCACATTGGTTTCCTTACACTTCAACACAAAGGAAATCAACCAAATCAAGACTCTTTAGAGCAGCAGATATTATAATATTACATGCTTTTATTTCTCATTTCCACATTTACTGGGACTCTTTTCACTCTTTTCACTTGTTTATATGTTCACTTTAATTTGGGTTGAGCGTAAATGGAGCTCTTCTTCCATGCAGAACTCATATCTTGGTAATTGTGGTGTATGTTACAATCATACCCTATAATAATCTCTTACTATTTTTTCTGTATCTATAATAAAATAATAATAATAATAAATAAATAATAATAATTTTTTTTTGTTTTTTTTTGCTTTTTGGCTCCGTTCAGGGGTTGCTACAGCGAATCAGATTCGCATGTTGATTTGGCACGAGTTTTTTGTTGTTTTTTTTTTTTTACATCGGATGCCCTTCCTGACATAACCCTCTATATTTATCCGGTCTTGGGACCTGCACAAATTATATTCCATAAATGAATTGAAAGAAAAGTGCATTTGATGGTTGCTATTTACAGAACACTTGATCTACATTTCTGATTTACTTCCAACAGGTGGTGCTATAACTATATCTCAATACTGAAAATAACTTGAGATGTGTCAGGAGTGGGATTTGAACCCACGCCTCCATTTGGAGACCAGAAATCACATGACTTTGGAAGGACTTAATCCTTGAGTCTGGCGCCTTAGACCACTCGGCCATCCTGACAAGTATCAACACCAGATAATTTTGTCCGTGTTCTGTCTTATGTCTGTCCTGTCCCGCTGTCTAGTGTCAAAAAAGTTTATTTACATTATGATGTTTACGTTTACAACATTTACATAAAATATTATTCTAATAGTATTCTACTGATCTGACCCACTCCAGATCATCATTGCTCTGATGATTTTAATTGTTAATTTGTTCAGTAAAATTTTTGCATTTTCATTTCACAGGTCAGATTGGACCCTTTGGGGGGCCAGATTTGGCCCCGGGGCCACATGTTTGACACCTGTGCTGTAGACATACTAGCAAGGAATGGATGACGATATGAATGTAAAACCTGAGATTGGTATTTGTTCAACACAAGATGAAATTAAAAATAAAGTTGTCTCTGAAGTGGGATGTTGTTAGGTTAGAAAACAAAGAATACAAAAAACCAAACATATTTATCAGGATGTAAAACTATAAATTAAAAACAAGATACTCCAAAAATTGTTTACTGTGTGTCAGGAGTGGGATTTGAACCCATGCCTCCATTTGGCGACCACAAGCCCCGTGATTTTGGAAGGAGTTGAACCTTGAGTCTGGCGCCTTAGACCACTCAGCCATCCTGACAAGTACAGACAGCAGGTTATTTTGTCTGTGTTCTGTCTTATGTCTGTCCTGTCCCACTGTCTAGTGTTACATCCTGTCCAGTGTCACATCCTGTCCCTGTAGACCAGGGGGGGCAAACTCATTTTAGTTCAGGGGCCATATTCCCCGTAATATGATTTCAAGTGGGCCGGATCAGCAAAAATAATAAGTCAAAAAAGTTTATTTATATCATGATAATGTTTACGTTTACAAGGTTTAATATCATCAATGTCATTTCAACACTTTACAAATTCATCTCCAAATTAGACTCATTGGCAGGCCGGATTTGGCCCCTGGGCCACATGTTTGACACCCCTGCCCTAGAATATTTGGCCTTAGATATAAGACAAGGCCTAATTATGACATTTTAATGTATTTATGACGATATGTATGAGATGTTGGATTCTGTGAGCTAAAGACTTACACAACTCTTGTAAAACTTTCAGTCACACTTTTAATTTATCTTCCTCTGCTAATATTTACACTTCAAGCTGAAAGAAAATCAATTAAAAACGGCCAAAATATGAGGAAAAGAAAACTTCCAGAGAAAAAAATTCCAAGAACAAGTGAGTTAAGTCAGAAAATTAAAGTGAAAATGAAATTATTACCGAGATGCACGACAACTCGAAGATAGTTTCTCTTGACATGTCAGGATGCAATGTGAAATGCAAACGGAGGAAAATATACAGACCAAAAAATATACATATGGGCAAAAACATAGTTTGCATACTTGACATGTGGAATGCATCACTGGCTCAGCTTGAACACAGAAACAAAAACAAAAACAAAAACTGCACCTTGGTTCCTGCATTCACACCAACAGATCATATCTCCATTTTCTTGTTCACACACATGCACACAGGTAAATACTGACATGTGTAGATGAACTCAGACACACACACACACACACACACACACACATCAGATGTTTATGCTGTTGGTTCCTGTGAACTGGGACACGTATGAAGCCAGGGCCGGATTCGTGGGCAGGACTTTGATCGGTAAATCCCAACTGAAGGTGTCCACGTCGACGTGCTCCGCCCCCGACCACACTGTGACCTCTGATTGGTTTTGCAGAACAGTGGGTGGTTCCATAGGCTCTCGGGCAGTAACAAATTCAAAGTGCAGACGCCACCTCAGGGTCACTGCACAGAGATGGAAATGGACGTTAGACTGACGGTGAAGTTCACAGTTTCCCATCAGACCATCGCAGCTACAGTACGCCGTGACTAAGGCTGGTCGTCTTGGCTACATGACCTAACAAGTGGTGCCAGACGCAACAAACCCCGGCCCTCTCACATATTGTGGCTTATTTTGGCTTCGATCCAGCTGATGTCATCACATCAATTGCCTCTGTATATATGTGTCAAGTCTGAAGGAAATTGAAACAACATTGATGTTTTTATGGACATTTGACATTTCACCCATTACACTGTAAGTAAATGGGGAAAAAAAAAAAAAGATTTGAAAAATTCATTCAAAATTTTTACTTTGAGTTACTTTTCCCAAAATGTAACCACGTCTATTGTGGGTCACTGGTAATCTATAAACCTACTCTGGTCTGAATTCAACCAATAGTTTTGCTGCTAAAGTGTTAACAAACAAACAAAGAAACAAAGAAAAAAACAAACCGAACCCTTTGTGGGGCGGGGTATCACCAGCATGTTCTTATAAGAATCAATAATAACTTAATAATTTGGGGGAAGACAGGATTAGATAGCGGCATTTGAACTTCACGTCCTTCACAAATATTCTTAGACATGTTGGTGTGGAAACATCCCATGTTACAGCTTTAAATATTCGTTCCTTCAGACGCTTCTATCGGACCAGCGGCGCAGACGTGCTTCGGGGTCCGTCGGACTCACCTATGTCTGTGCTGAACCCTGGTGTGACGTTCAGTGGGATGGGGAGTGAGAAATGGCTGGAGGCGGTGTGGAGGCAGGACTCCATGTGCCGCCCGTGTCCTGTTACGCTGACCGCCTGACCTGAACGGCGCTGGTACTGCTGCTGGATCTCCTCCTCGCTCTGCAGACTCACCGAATACTAACCAAGACAAAACGCACAAACTGGAGATTGCATCTTGCAAACCTGACACACAGTCTGTTTTACGGGTCCGATCAAGCGGTAACACGTGGACATGAATCGGACATCAATTTTTAAAGCTTTACACAAACATTCAAAACACGCGGTTATCGTAGGACAAAACCTTTTAGGTACTACATTCAACTACATTTTGGAGTAAAGTACTGAACAGTCTGTGAAAAGGATGCAGTACTATGTGGACAGGTTGCCATAGTAACACCTTTATATGCATCACTCAACATGTTGACTTATTTTTTAAAACAACAACCCAGATATGATCACAATGTTTTATTTAATAAATTGTAATACTAACAAAGTGTTATTTACAACTTACAGTGGCCCATACTGATGTAGGTAAATGACACATAAAGAGCCATTTCTCCGTAAAGGATTCCTTGAATAATCTGATAACTCCAGAAATCAGATAATGATGGAAGGATTAGTGTAAGTGTAAACGGGCTCAATAACAGGAAATTTGAATTTATGACACTATGTAGAGTGTGGAGAGACTTCAGAATAGTTTTCAGTTGTTTCAGTCATAGTATTTCTATCCACAGTCAGTTTATGCGAGGTGAAAATCCTTTGAAAATTCTAAGTATGATGATAAAAAATTATATAGAAAATCTTGAATTAAAGTATGATAGGTGATATTTAACTTTTTTTTTTAACATAATTCTTCATTTTTAAACATTTCCCTGTGTTCTACATAAACTGTTAATGTTCCGCTTGGGTCTGAATTCTTCATTAATTCAACTCCGCAGTTCCATCTCCAACCCTATTTCTGAGTAATGACACCGGAAAGGTAATGTACTCTGGAAGAAATCCGATAATGGACCGGAGCATCAGTGAGAGAGAATGCGAGTTTTGGATATGCAAAGTGAAAAGTCACCTGTAAGCAGGGAATGTCTCCTTCAGAGAAGTTGAATGTGCCGATGATGTCCTCCCCAAGTCTGTACACCGTTTTGAAGATGCAGAACTTCGCCACCTTTCCGCGCATGTTGGTAATGTTGAACATGTCTAAAAAAAAAAAAAAAAAAAAAGAAATGCAAATCAGAGGAGAGAATAAACAGTGAAAATGTTACAATACAGTAGTAGCATTATAAAAACTTTTCATCAAATTTGTTTCCATTTTTCATTTTTGCAGTATTTTCTTATACACACATCACTGTGGTTTATAGTGGAAGTACACTGCATACACAAAAGAAAGAAAATCTACACACATCATCTCATAATTATAACATGAGATATCTTAATTACAACATCAGGCCTGTAATTACAAGACAATAACCTGTAATTATAAGAAAAATGAAAGTGTGTTTTGATTACATTTGGCTGACGCTTTTATCCAAAGCGACTTAAAAGGTATAGGCATGTTTAGCATAAAGGGCCCAACTGGGATTTAAACTGGCAACCTTACACACCAAAGTCAGCGGTGTAAACCACTAAGCTATCCAGTCGCTATATGATTGTTATTTAACATAAAACTGAAAGAAACACAGCAGATTATCCTTAAAAAGTACCATCACATAACATAAGAAACACTCAAATGCTATATATGCTACATGCTATTAGCTTATGGGATTGAGGATGATGTTTGGTGCCTGTTACGACCCTTGTGCTGTTTAAGTTGTATTTTATGTTCTTCTTTTTGCCCATCTCCTAACTCCAGGTTACCCGTCAGCTGATCCCGCCCACACATCAGCTGATCCTACCGGTACAGCTAATCAGTGATCAGCTGGAGCCACCGCAACTCAGTGGATCCTCGGGGCTGCAGCTGTTATCCTTAGTTAAATAGTTTTTGGGTTGTTTTTTTTTTTTTTTTTTTTTTTGTAAAATGAATCTGCCATCATTTCATCACATCACTTCTCCGCTCTCCTGTTGTCTCCACCCAGGTAAAATCTAAAACCAGTCATTGTGTCACTTACCCTAGCCTACACTTTAAACACCTAGTGGCACGTAACAGTTTGGGGGCTCGTCCGGGCACGTAACAGTGCCTGTATAGCATCATATTATGACATGAACTGTTGTGCTACAAAGCAGAACATGCCACATAAAATAAGCAGATGGTATAAACTTAAACTGTACATTAAGTCAGATGCTGCGGTTTCTTTCCATTGTATAAAAATCCAGCAGCAGATATTACAAAGACGATGATATGAAAACATGCTGATCTCATTTAATTTACTTAAAAACCTGGAATCCTTTTCACAATGTGGAAAATTAAAGGCAAATTTACATATTATAAGATACTACAAAGATATTATTGGATTCCTGTAAGATTGAACAGATTAGGTTTGAAGAATAACTCATTATATTGGAAAAGTCAAAATGATAATGGTACTCTGATGAATGTACAATCATCAAATGTTTCTGGATGGTTGTCGGACATACTTTAAGTAACTGTTTGGACAGAACTGTGCACAAGGCTGTGTTTATTGGGTGTAAAATGACAGATTGATAACATAACAAACAGGAAGTTAAGATTCTTTTTAACGACTGGAAAACCCCTAAAGCCCCACAGTTTAAAGAACGGGTAAATATGACAATAAAGACTGTATGCTCCATATGTTTAACACCAGGGATGGAACCACAGCCCCAGTTTGGAACCATATATAATTATGCCGACAGGATGACAGCTGAACTATTTCCCTTATCTATTTTTATGAATCCTTTTTTTAAGCACTTCCACGCCTTATAGCACTTCTCATTCATAAAAGTCCTGTTTGTTAATATTAAAAGGACACTGTATGATTGTCATGTACCAAGAGAATACGCCAATAAAAACTTGAATCATAAAAAACAAAACAAAAAAACAAAACCTGGACTCTACATTAAAAAACAGCAAAAAGTCTAATACAGTCTAAGAAACTCATATAAAACATTCGTAAAAATCTGGTAACCTTACATAGACTCTGTAGATACAGTTGTAATTTAACAGGTCGTAGTGTCATTGCGTGATGCTATTTGTCCTTTTGTACAAATGTAATGACAGGAGCATTTGCCTTTTTTAAAAATTTATTATTTTTATTTCATTTTTAGTTGCTTTTTTATTCTTTTTTAAGTGAGCGGGGGGCGAGGGAGGGTGATAACTTTTCTGTTCCATTGTTTGATTTCTTTATTTGTAAATGTTACACTAAAAATCTAAATAAAATATTGCAAAAAAAACAGCAAAAATTACTGGATGTGTATTTGAGAGTCCAGTTTGGCTCAAGTCTCATAAAGGGGTTGGAATCAGTGACGACAAAGACAGAAGCGGACTTACGAGGACAGCGTCTGGAGGTGGTGACCATCAGCATGTCCAGGGCCCTCTCCAGAGGACGAGCGTCCCTGCGGCTCGCTTCCTCCTCCTCGAGGAACGGATTGGAGGGGGACACCTCCTCGTCCTGTGGGAACGGCGGCTCAGACATACCTATAAGGAAAACATGACACATCACTCACAAGGGTTGATCAACACTCTCATGGATTTATGGAAACCCCATTTTGAGAAGAAGAAGAAGATTATTTTTAATACAGTGTTAAAGGGCTTTAAAGGAAGTCAATATTGATAACTGGAAGTAAATACGCAGAATGTGTACACCTATAAACCTGTAATTCCTGCTTGGGATCAATAAAGTTAATGAATATGTGTAGTTGTATATTTGCCATGTTAAATAAAAAAACATAGAAAGATGTTATTTGTTTTATGTATTTTAAAATTCTATGTCAATAAACTTCTTAATAAGAGGTGTGTGCATAATTATACTTATTCTAGTGATAGCATAAAGTTAACAGATTATTATATTTTATATTATATATTTATATTTATTTATATTTATATATTTATATTATTATATTTGCAATTTATTTGTAATAAGTGAAATAGGCCTCAAGTGGACTTTTCCTCAACTCCAAAAAAGTAAAAAAACATAGAACTATAGATAGAACGACAGACAGACAGATAGATAGATCATTCATTCATTAATTAATCCCAAAGGAAATTCAATAATTCAGCAGCTTTGTATACAGCACAAGACGACAAAAAACAGACAAACCAAAACAGGTGAGTTAGTAACCATGTTAGTATATATAGACTCTAAAAAACTTGCTGAAAAACTGTACAATAACTGTATAATACTGTAAACAAAGACTGATTGTATTTACATGTTTCAGGGCACAGTGATATGAAGTGTAACAATGGTTTAGGTGACATACGGTGGTTTGAAGGGAGGTGTAGTCCAACTACATAAGGTGTTTGGATACTTTACTGTCTCATTGGATCAGTCCTAATGTGATCATGACTGAGACAGAGACACCCCCCCCCCCCCACCCTGACCACTCAGTGATAAGTTGTACAGTCTGATGGCCAGGGGGACAAGAGTTGCTGAACCTGGTTGTGGAGCAGGTTGGAGGCAGGAACCAGGAGCTGAACACACTCCTCTGCCTGATCATATTAGTGGAAAATTAACAGGAGCTGACAGTATGGATACTTGATATTTGCTGTGGTAGAGTCTTTTGGCTGCAGTTTTATGTGTAATGAAATACTCACCCTGCAACACCAGTACTCTGAAGGGAACTCGGAGCAGTTTGATAGGAGAGTTGACCCTCTGGCAGCCGATGGTTAGTTTGTAGACATACTTTACTGCCTGACCACGGAAACTAGGGGGGCCATCCACAGGTACCACCTCACTGTATGAATCTGAGGAGGACAGACGTTACTGAAGCATGCTCCTATCACAAACTATTACCTTACATGCACACTTACACAGGGTTCCTACAGGTTCAGTTTAAAACCTTTTTAAGAGAACACTTAGAACAGAACTTAATGCCCATTTCACAGCCATACTGGTAAAAATGTGTGACTGTGTGGGGCTGAATGTTCTCTGATAATTTCGGCAAAGTTCACGATAATTAGTTCCTAATTTCAATATAAATTGTTGGGTTGCAACAGGTGGAAATGAGTAGACTAACATTGCTTTCTTTACAGTTTGGACATTTAACAGACACGTTTAAACACAATACAACCAACAAGTTTATGGCAACGTAACTTACGAGCTACCATATAACATTTATATATATGACTTTTTTTTAAAGATATTTAATGCAGTTTTGTAAATTCAAGACTTTTTAAGACCCTACAGGTACCCTGCTTACAGGTCTTGCTTTCTCCAGGATCAAGACGAAGGTCACAGAACAATATTTTGGGGGGTGTGTCCAGCACACACTGCCCTCGCTCTCCTGTGGAGAAAGAAGCAGAAAAAATGGGTCCAAAAAAATGTCATCCATTATAGAGAAAAACAACAAATCCAACAAGGTCTTAAAATATATAGAGATGAACACAAGCTCATAATGATCTATACAGTTAATCCGTAACTGTTTCTGTGAGACTTAAGTGTATATTGAATGGGTTAACATCACTTTATTGTTAAAAAAAAAAAAAGTGTAAACAAGATGTAAACAAAAAGAATGTAATGTTACAATGTTCACCAATCAAAACAATAACAAAAAGATTGACTAGTTTCATGACTTTGTGAGTTTGCATGGAATCATCTGAATTGTTGACTTCACTACTGTTCCTATTACAAATCTATCTGATGTATCACATAAAGTAACCTTAAGCTCCACTAACCTCTGCTGGGAATCAGCACTGTGTCACTCTCAGCCTGAACGTCCTGTTTGCTGCCCTGAGCCGGAAGAGCCACTCTGCTTTCACTGGCATGAAACTGGCAGTGGATTTGCGCACTGGCCCACGCTAGCATCTCACTGGAACACAATCAACAATCACAGGAAAACAAGATGTAGTCACTGTGCAGAGAATTATCGACACTTCCACAAGACTATTATTATTAGTCATTCACCTTTCACTACTATTATATTTGGTATTATTGCTTTGCCACCCATACCATCTTGTTTCTATACTGTTATTTAAAATCCCTTACTACTTTCTTGTTTTTGTATACTCACCTCTTTTGACCCTTTCACTTATAAGACTGTCAATTTCATTTTAATTTTCTCGTCTCCACCTGAATATGCCCAACCCACAAAAAATAACCATACACACACACACACACCTGTAAACAGCCCTCTGTTGGCACCCGTCTTTGTTTTGTTTAATGTTTATGGTCTATTTTGTAATGGATGGTGTCTATGAAGTTGTATGTGTTGAAGTCTATGAGTTAGTATGCCAGATGTTTGGTCTTGTATTTTTGTTACCCCTGTCACAATGTTTGTCTAACTCTGAATTTAAACACACACAAAAAGCAATTTGTCTTGATTAAAGCTACACAACAATGTCAGAGTCGGGGATGTTGATGTTGATGCTTAGGTGTATGATCATTGAAGAGTGGCAGGAGTGAATTCCAACCTGCTAGCAGAAGTGGAAAGGTGGGACATCGGGTTGGTGAACATAATGAGACATTCCATAAGCTCCCCGGCCAAAAACACTGGGCCTCGGGCCATAGAAGCTACCACCTCTATCATCTGTAAGGTTAAAAAAAAACACTACATTACTAAACAGAAGAGACAGTCATTACTACAGAGGAAATGTGCACTAGAAACAGAAAACTAAGACTGTGTTGACTTGTTAACATTAAATGTCACTGACAGTCAGAAGTAAGCAAGTTGTTTTGCTAAACTGGCAAAAAAAAAAAAAAAAAAAAAAATGCTGCCGTTTTCGAAAAACAAATCAACTCATACCTTTGCGTCGATGATAATCCACACTTAAACACAAATGTGTGCAAAAAGCAAGGCAACTTTTGACTTGTTTTCAGAAATATCTACTCATATCTAGTTAGCTAGCACATCAGCTACAGTAAACAAAAAAAGAAATGCTATGTCCTGCCGTGCGTAGAACGAACCCCTGGTAAACTAAAGTCATATGGAAAATGATTTATACAAGTCGACATATAATTCAATTAAAGTCGTAATGATGCGTAAAGTCCCAGTGGTGGGTTCTTTTTTTTTTTAATTAAGCCTCCCGTTTAAATTAAAAGCTACTGAAAAAAACAAACAGGAACAAGTTTTGGTCGGCCATTTCAAAAGAGTTCCGTGGCAGTGTCGATGAGACCGGACTGTTGCTATGGTAACTGAAGGGGAGGTGCAGACTAAAAAAAATTAAAACAATCGAATAATTAGGGAAATAAATGCATAATACTAAACATAACACATCAAAATATGTTTATCATTAATTTTTTAAATCAAACTACGCTCGTTAAACTTTACATACATATCAAGTAAAAACATTACGAAATGTTCATCCCCCCTTTTTCATCGCAAATGGTTTCAACTAAGAAGCTAGAATGCACGGAGCGATTGAGTCCCTACGTGTCGACTTTCAGGCGCTATTTGCCTCGCTGCTATGTAATCTTTACACTCAATCCATCTTGGTCTCAACTTACAAGCCATTGATACATATTAAAATTGATTTCAGACTTCGTACTATAGTAGAGTCTTCTCGAAGAGGGCGAAATTTAGAAACATGTAGGTGGTAATCGTCTCCTGAGAACCTATGCTCAGGTAAAATAACCCCTTTTACTCTGTGCATACTGAGCGTTGTGCTAGCGGCTGCAGCTGCCAGAAGCTCCAGAGACAGAGGTCGATTTGGGGCTGTAGCTGCAGCGGTGGGATGACTCCTTCCCTAAGGTATTTAACTAATTATTTTCCCTTCTTACCGGCTCATGCTATTGAGTTGGCAATGTTGTTTGACAAATCCTTAAGCTTTAAAACGAGTAAAGGCCTTTTAAAGATGCTAATTTGATTGATGATTCAGGTGTAATCTGTTTACTGTTTTGCATAAACGTTTGACCTTTTTGAATGACGAAAACACATTAAGTGTCAACCTTTATGTTCATTTCTTTTTCTCCTGCCCGGTCCTATTACAGGTGTCCTGGTTAACAGATTCTGATCAGGATTTCCTCTTACTCATCCATCCTTCCATCAACGCATCCCTGCTGACCACATCCGGGCTGCATGCAGGATCTGGCTCCCCCTGACATTGATATAAAGATGCTCGTGTAGACAGTAGTAACTTTAGAATGGCCCTCGGTCCTCCTCCTTGATAAAACTGTCAGGTATTCAAAACAGCCAAGAACCGGTTATCTGAACTCCTCAACTGGTTTAACGTCTCAGGAATGGCTCCTGATCACTGTAAGGCTTTTTTCTAGGCCACCTGTAGCTGACTGTGTTGACAAAAGGTGGAGGCTGTAGTTGTGGCTCCCTGGTTTTCTTTAAACACAAAGTGTCAGAGTGTTTTGTCCTGCTCTAACACAGCTGCACATTGGAAATAAGATGTCAGACTGGGGGGAGAAGTCCACTGCGGACCTCATGAGCAGATATGTGTCCAAGGACATGGGATATGAAGTACCCAAAGAGGGCTGGAGGATCTGCCTGGCCCATGAGTTTAAGGAGAAGAGGAAGCCTTTTCAAGCTAAAGATGTGTCTCTTTCCAACGTCATGGAGCACATAGGTCTGGGAATCAGGTAAGGCTCTGTGCATAAAGCACATGCATTCAGATATGTATGTTTTGAATGCTACACACAGAAATTCTGAATTTATTTCCTATCATTTTCACAAATCAGTGATGGATTACAAGTGCAAATTTGACATGCTTGTTCTTGAGTATTTCCATTTTTTTCAGCTTTGTACTCGCACATATGTTCCTCAGTTATTACTCTTTGTTTCCTGGTTTGTAGTTTTACCATTAAAAAAAACAATAACAAAAATGATATATGCCTTGATAATCCCACCAGTAGAATAACGGAGTTCTACTATCATGAGCTGCAACAGAGATGAACACATGAAGACGTCACTATTTAGAAATGGATGTTTTACACTTATACATAAGTAGGATTTTGTATTCAGTAAAAAGCAGAGTATTTCTGGATTGTAGGACCAGCTGTGACATCTTGAATCATGAATAAATTCTATTGACTTTAGGTTTTTTGTGTTTCAAGTCACAAATTTGCAACATTTGAAATGCCTTGTTTCAACTATATACAAACCAAGTGCTTTCACTTCTATTTTCTAAAGCTAAAGGCCTTTCTGAATTACAAGGCTGTTTGTTAAGTTGTGCGTCTTTCTTTATATCTGATAATTTTCTCAATTTAACCTTATATTAACTATGACAATTCATGTAATTTTGTCGCTTATCAGTGGTTCACATGTTATGTTGGTCTGCATAACAAAGAGAGAACATCAATACCAAGAAAGGAAAATGCAACAAAAAAATACAACCGTAACCTTTATAAAGTATTTAGTGCGTCTTTATTAACTCTTTTTTAGTTGGTTTGAACTTTTCTTCAAGCATTTATTTTGTCCGGTATGTACATTTCTGATCAAAAACCTTCCATTATGATAACATCAGCCTCAAATGCCTCATTGATTTTGATTAATAGTAAAAATAAATAAATAACTTTCATTAGTTAATTTTCTTGAGTCACAGTTTGACAGCTCCTTTTGTTTACATGTTTTTGCTAACTTTAGTGTGCTCCTGTACATTAGGATGGTTGTAATAGTGTAATGATTGTATTTAAATCAATTTCGCAAACAATTTAGTAACACTAAACATAACATGTGTGCACTAGTGTAAATTATTTTTTTTTAATTTACTGGGAAAATTGTAAAAAGTATTGTAGAGAGTCGACCCTACCGCAGTCACACATGAGTGTATTCCGTCCATGACTGATGGAAAAGGTGCAGATAATAATGGTATTGTCACATACACAGTTGAATGGTCTTTATGGGACACCATTGCCTCTTGGGGTTGTTGCTCTCTTCGCACGTTGAACCATGTAAATCTTAAATCAACAGTGGAAGCTTTAAAAAATATTGAGACATAACTTCGATTTAACTTTTTATACATACACACCAATAGGATTTCTCCAATACCGATTAGAGTATTTATGCCTTTGTAATCCACATACCACCATGACATTGGGTGTGTTTCCATGGCGTATTTACCTGGGGTGGGGTGGTGTTAGTATAAGAGCTCATGTTTCTTGGTCCACACCTGAAACCATGTGTGAAATGTAATCCCACCTTCATATTGTATGGCTAACACTGTTATAAGTTTTCACAGATCCAAGCTTATCGTAACAAACTACAGATTTGACATAAAATGTTTGTAAGGCACATTGAATACGTTCCGTTTATCATTTAGAAACACACACGAACATTTAAAGGAGTCACGTTTTAACAAAGAAGCTAAAAAATGAAGGCAATGAGGAAGAGAAAAAACCTGAAATTCTTCTTGTGTCTGACTCCAAAAATTAACCCATATTAATTTTACAGCAGAAAAACAACTTGTTTCCAATCTGGCACCAAAATAAAAGTGTAAAATGAATTTTCTGTGTAATTTACTATTAAATGACTTTGTCACATGACTGTTTCATGAAAGCATGTTAGTATAACTTAGCTACCATCGCTAATATTAGCATTAAACTGCCAACGCGTTGCATAGTTAATTAGGCTGTTAATACTTATTAATATGTTTCATTAATTACACAAACTTCACATTAATGTAGATGGAGGTGAGAATATTCTGTCATGTAGAAGCTTTGTGGAGTTTTCTGGTAATAGATTACAATACTAGGCTTGTTAGCAAAAAGAGCTACATACGCAAATAGTAGCATAGTTTAGCTTTGGATTAGCAATGTTTATATTCTGTCAGGTAGTGTCAGTGAGTAATTTGATGTTTATTATCTGACAGAAATTACCTGAAAGGATTATATTTTGCCAAAATACACAAAAATGAAAATATTTTAAATGTAATGTTATACTTTTGTACAGGTGTTACAAATTTTTTGGACATTGAGGCTGGTTCAGGTCAAATTTATATATAAATCCTAATGTTTTTTATGTTTTAATGTAAAACAGGATGTGATACTGTGTGATAGTAGATGTTTTTAAACAAAAACCAGGTTGTAAAAAATAAACAAATATGCTCCTCTTGCTCTGAAACATTATATTTATAGATTGCATATATTTATAAATGTGGGATAGGCGTAGTCTATTTAGACATTCTAAATAAATCTGTAGTTCAATATTTGGTTTAGACACTTAATATGAGGGAATTCCAGGTTAAATTTGACCTGAAACAAACTGTGAAGGTTTAAGAAATGAACAGTTTGTAAAGGGTTAAAATCATACTTTTTTTTTTTCCAAGTGCTTCAGTTGTGTTAAAATCTGTGCTTCATTCTCCACAAAAAAACAACATGATTTATGAAACTATAAACTTCAACACGCAGTCCATGAAGCAATGGAGCAACATAACTATACAGATTTGTATCTTGGGAAAAATAAGTTAGAAAAAAAATGTTAACAAATTCAAGCATTGGGAATCTGAACATAAAAAAGCTACATGTTATTTAAAGAACAGTGTTATATAAAGAGAATATGTTGCAACTTACTTTTGAAAATAAATTCTCTCCTGCAAATGTGTCATTAAATTTACCACTTTTTAATTTCTATATCTGACCTCATCATTTAACTCAGCTCAAAGTCAGTTTCCAGTTTGTTATCAATAGTTAAATGTCATCTCCAGTACACTTAATGTTTATTGAAATGCTTTCTGTTTTCATATAATTGTTGATACGGACCATTTACAGTCAACTTAAACTAAAGCCTTTGCACCGTCCTTTGATGTTGGGAGGATTATGTTTGTTTTTTCAACAGCCTGCTGACATCTGAAATGCAAAGTTGTGCAGCTTGAGTGAATTGTTTGGCTCTTAGCCATTAAAACAGTCTCAGTTACGTTTTTAAATGATTGTCTGGCTTCACTGAGGAGCTGCAGATCATTCTGTCACTGGAGTCCAGACAGATGTTTTTATTGAATATAAATAGTTTCATAGTGTCAGTGCAATACTCACCCCACCTCAGTGCAATAACCACAACACATGGACCTTGTTTTCACAATTTCACCTGTATATTTCTTTTTTTTTTTTTTACCAACATTCTTTTTATTGTTTTCACATTATAACAAAGGAATACAAAAAATATACAAAGAAATACAGTTAGAACATGTCAACGCCCCAACCCCGGTCTTAGCAGGTTTTCAATTTCCTGGTTTGGGAATTAAGTTATGTAAGAAAAAAATAAATGACATTAAAACAAACATTTCTGTGATACTGCAACGCACTGCTGTTTACATGTCCCCAGTTATTTTCCACCGTATAATAGAAGTCAGTCCTCGATATGTAATTGATAACTGGATGCTTGGAATAGGCTACAACGTGCTGTGAGTGTGCTCCTGCTATGGTGAAAGAGCGGAGGAAATATTAGCAAGTGTCGGAAAAATGTTAAAATGCAAGTTTCAACAGAAGTGACTGGAACTATTTAGAAGCTGGTTAAAGCCTGTGGACGATAAACTGTCATAAAACTATATATAAAACTGTAACTGCAGTTCAACATGGGTGTTAAATAGGTTTAAAGTGGCATTAAAACCCTGATTTTCAACTAAATAAACACATTTTTCCTAAATTCTAGGAGTCACAAATTTTTGCCTGTATGAAATGGGCATTAAATTCTGTTCTAAGTCATCTTAAAAAGGCTTAAATTTAACTTGCAGAAACCTGTAGGAACCCTGTACAGTGCTTAACAAATTAATCCGACCACCCCTACCCAGTATAAGATGTTTTCCATCATTTAATAGTGTTTCTGTTTTACCTAAATATCTGTTTATGTTTCTATAATGGTTAATCCACCAGTATATGCAAGATCTTTTTATCTAAACCACATCTTTAATGCTAAAATATAACTACCGTATTTTCCGGATTATAAGTCGCACTGGAGTATAAGTCGCATTTTTGGGTAAATTTATTTAATAAAATCCAACACCAAGAACAGACATGTCATCTTGAAAGTCAATTATAAATAAAAAATAGAACAGAGAACAACAGGCTGAATAAGTGTCCGGTATGCTAACGTTACATGACGCATAAACAACCAACTGAGAACGTGCCTGGTATGTTAACGGAACATTTTCAGAGTTATTCAGATAACTATAGCATAAAGAACATGCTAACACGTTTACCAAACCATCAGTGTCACTCCAAATCACTAAAGCCAATCAAATCTTCATCCTAGGTGTCACTTTGAAACAACTCCGCCCACTCCGGAGGTAGAAAAGGCGGGGCTTCCTCTTCTCCGTCGCTTACGTCAGTTACCGCCAATGTTGAAATGATCAACACAGGCCTAGCGCGCCCTCTGGTGGTTTATTGTGAAAATAACTTGTGAAATGATATATAAGCCACACCCTCGGACAAACTATGAAAAAAGCTGCGACTTATAGTCCAGAAAATACGGTATTGTTGCTATCCATACATTTCCAAGTTTAATGTTTCCCAAAAATGCAGCAAATTTGTTTAAAGTGGCATTAAAAAGGACATTAAACAGCCCTGATTTTTATTTGCTGATACCTGCAGGAACCCTGGTATGTGACGTGTTAGTGTTGAACAAAATGGCAGGTTAACATACTATGTGTGTACTCACAGATCAGAGTTAGGGTGAGGAGAGGACCTTTGTTTGCATTCCAACTGAGTAGCAGAAAAAACACAATCCAGACAATAGCTTCATGTGGCTTCAAATAACAGGCTTTAACCCATAACCCATTCATGTGTCTTTGAAGGGGAGCTGCATTGATGGCCCATTGTTCCCTGAACTGGTTATTGTTTGGAATACAGTCAAGCATTCCAGTTTTGCAGCTGCGAAGGATTTCCCTCACAAACTCTGTGGAATGGGATTCATTATTATAACAAGTGTAGAAAACCACAGGGTATTTAGTGGTCAATATTGTACAGTGTCATTCTCTGTTGTAGATTTTATTTTGGTGGGTTTGATATGGTCAGCCTTTATGAATATTCCAGTGCCAGTGGCAAAAGATACATATATTTATTCCCCAAAATCTGGAACCCACCTTGAGAATGTTTTTTTTTAACAATTTTAACATTATAATACAGGTAGTCCTTGGGTTACAAACAAGTTCCGTTCCCACGCTGGCGACGTAACCCAAATTTCCGCGTAAGTCGGAATTAATAATATCCAGCTTAGTTTCCGTCGTAATAGCTTTCCAGCATCGCTAGAAGATCCTGCTTTCTTTTTTTGGGGCCATGATGTGAAAAAGGAGGGTGAAAAAGGCGAGGATACCGAGAAAATTATGCTAAAATTACACTATTGTCTGACCAGAGGCAAAATGACAGCCGAGACTCAGGCGTCGTTAAGTTGAAACAGCGTAGGTCGAGTATCTCGTAACCCGAGTACCTCCTGTACAGTCATATGAACAAAAACTCCCCACAAAAATAAACAAAAAGAAAAGCCTGTGGTGGTGTCCATTAATAGTCATGTTGTCCCTGAATGTGAGAGGGTTAGCATACTGGGTAGCGGATAGCGGATATTCCACAGATAGTGGTCCGATAGCGTTGGACAGACTTTTTTTTTTTTCTGGAACATTGCCAAGGTGGTGGGGCGACTTAGCTAAGGCGGCCGCCTTGGCTAGAAAGTGCTGTGGGAAACACTGGTGCCATGGAAAATGATCCAATTTCACCTGGTTGGTTCTGTGAGCCCATAGTGTGATATCCTCCTGACATTCAGCAAAGTGAAAGTTTTAGCTTTTTTGCATTAAACCGTCTTGAGCAGAAACTGCATAATGTAACAGTTTTTTTACGATAATTTTTTAAGAATTATTTGTATTTGTTTCCTTATATTTGTTATGGAATGTCCTTTGCAGTGAACAGCATTTTAAGTAAAACCATGAAACTTTTGTTCCCTACAGAGGACAAAAATGTGTTGCTGGGTGTCAGGAAGAAACAGATCCATACGACTGCGCACACCAGTGATCCAGTCCAGGGTTCTAGCTAGCACAATTTAGCGTATCGGCCCCCGATGCTACAATTTTAACCCGATACACTAAATTTTCTCCTGATACGCTAAATTTCAGTACAGCGTATCAGCATTTTGACTGTAATTGTTTGCCCCGATCAAACGCATGGTCCGACATTAACGGTTGCCCGAAGCACCTACTCTGAATTATCTGTGTGTGATGTTCTTTGACGCTTAAAATATACAATAAAATATAAAATAAAATAATATAATAAAATATACAACAACAGACTTCAGTTTGAGGGGATCACTGCACCCCTCTGAGCTTTATGGTTCCAATTCAATAAATATACTTTTCTTGACATTTTTGTTTGGTGGTATAAAAAAGGTTGGAAAACCCTGAGGTATGGCTTCAGTCTTAAGCCAGTTCTTTGTTATGACCTTCTTCCTGTTCCACCAGGAGGATCTTGACAAGATATCTGACTTCTTTACGCACCGATTCTTCCAAAAGTTCGAGTTAAAGAACAAGACAATGGTTGAACATTTGTAAATTTCCAAAATATGTGTGTGTGACGTAGATCCATGTGATTACAAAGTCTCCAACATGGCGAGAAAATAGTTTCACAAAAAAACTGAACTTGAAACTGAAAATGTTGGAGTATTCCTATGAGAGCTGCATAAAACTGGAGTTAATTAATATTTTTCTTGTGCCCGGTCACACCCTGGAAAAAAAAATCCACGTATCATACAACATTCCCACAGTGGCGTCATTCAGATAAAGCCGAGCTGCCGCTTTGACTTCATTTCCCCTTCGTTTTACAAGTGCTGCCTTCTTTCAGCTGCACAATTCCCTCTTTTGTGTCTCACTCTGATGTGTATATGTGCATAGTTTGTGCACTGTTTTGGTGCGCGGCGCTAAAGGCATGGAAACGGAAACCGAAAAACACACACAGTGAAGAGAAAAAGGTTGTGTTTTAGTCGCCTGTGTTTCATGATAGGACATTTGAGACTCATTTTGCAGAGTCGGACCTCGTCTAATCCTAATCCTGTGACACATGACTGTATTAATCGTGCAAAACTGCCTTCACGTGTCGCATTGAATTGTATCAAAGCGCCGTCTGTTTTTGAATTCCTTGTTTTTTGACCTGTGTTAGGACTTGTAAGGTACTCAGGTGCAGTGTTTGTCTGTCCATGTAGGTATCTGAAATGGTGGTACAAGAAGACTCAGGTGGAAAAGAAGGCCCCGTTCATTGACATGTTTCGTGCTCTACCTTTACGTCAAATATACGGTAAGAAATACAGTAAAAAATTACACCTGTGTGTGACAAGAGCCACAGACCAAGTGTGTTCAGGTGATTTCAGAAGACGTCTTATTATACCGTGTTGTCCGGATTATAAGGCTCTTCGGAGTAAGAGTCGCACCAGCCATAAAATGCATAATAAAGAAAAAAAAAACATAAATAAGTCGCATTTTTGGGTAAATTTTTTTGATAAAACCACCAAGAACAGACACGTCATCTTTAAAGTCAATTATAAATAAAAATAGAATAGAGAACAACAGGCTGAATAAGTGTACGGTATGCTAATGTTACATGACGCGTAAACAACCAACTGAGAACGTGCCTGGTATGTTAACGGAACATATTCAGAGTTATTTAGATAACTATAGCATAAAGAACATGCTAACGCATTTACCAAACCATCAGTGTCACTGCAAATCACTAAATCCAATCAAATCTTCATCCTCGGTGTCACTTTGAAACAACT
>JAPSES010095158.1:0-20763 GCA_029822895.1 Maxillicosta whitleyi | reverse complement strand
TTTCAATGGGCTGCAGCACCAGTTGACCACCATTTAAGGTTTGCGCGCAGATGTGACGTAACGTGCAACCCACCTATTGATTTAAAAAAAAAAAAATCTAATATACATATAAATAAAATGCAGGATATAATATCTGAGTGGGCATGTTTTCATTGACCCAATCATGTGACCACATCTGTTCCTTCCTGCCCTGACACAGAAAACTGTCCCAAACAGAGAATGTAAAGACATCTTCACCGTTCTGGTCCTGTTCAGATATCTCCAAGAGAAAAATATCTCTGGTTTGAATATCTGGGGTTGCTAGAAATTTATGATTTCAAAATGGGGTCATGAGCCAAAAAAGGTTGGGAACATTATATCTCTATTAACTTATGTCTGTTTATAGATAGGAAACAGAAACTGTAAAACCACAAATCACTTCTGTTTTCTGTTTGGTTTGAGCTGCACTAAAGATCTACGTCACAGTTCAGTCTGAACATCACATGATCACTTTAGACCTTCAAAAGCCTAATTATAAAACTCACCCATTTTGAGGAAATGCAGCCATTTCATCATCAAACTCCATTCTTTCTTTTAAAGCTGTGTCCAGTGGTGGAAACAACAACAGCACTACTAGATTTTATCACTTTATTACTTTCTTAGATTCTAAAAGTTATTTCCTCTGGGTTTTCATCCAATATGGTCACTTTCTGACACTTTGGTCAAAGGTCCCGTGGCATTAGTTATCCTGACTATGGGAGACTCACTACTCCCTCTAGTGGTCACATATATACCCTAGATCAGTGTTTCCCAACTGTTTTTTTGCACCACGGCTCATATTTGACATTACAAAATTCACAAGGCACACCACCAAATGTCACAAAAAGTATATTTATACATTTATTGAACTGAAACAACAAAGCTCAGAGGGGTGCACCAGCGACCCCTCAGACTGAGCCCCCAGATTGAAGTCTGTTGTATATTGTTGTATATTATCGGATGCATATCCTCTGCCCCAACCCGATACCTGGGGTTCATGGGTAACTCATTAATCCATGCATCACTACTGAGGGGGCTTTATCAACAGAACCACCACATCAGAACCAGTTCACTGTTATTTTTATTATCAAACAGAAGCAGCAGACTGTTGTTACAGACTGGATCATCGGTGTGTGCAGTTTATGGATCTGGATCACACTGTGGGCTTACAGAACCAATCAGGTGAAATTGGATATTTTTCCAGGGCACACCTGATGACTTCTCATGGCACACTAATGTGCCACGGCACACTGATGGGGAAACACTGCCCCAGACTACTGCTGGGAGTATGTTCACTATCTCTACAATCCAATACACTGGTATGTTTTGTATGACTTCAGAGCTCTTTAGGTCATTAAAAAAAAAAGTACAAATATTGCATATATCCTCTTTAAAACGTGTAGCTACTTCCAAATGGATCAGGTAAAAGGTTAAATGATGAAATATCACATGTATGTTGTATTTCAGATATTTTGGTCTGCCACCTCCATAATAGATTAATTATTATTTTGGTTTAGTCAGGTTTAACACTGCATTGCACAGCATTGGATAAGAATATGTCACAATTTTAAAACTCCCATTATATATATATATATATATATACCTATATTTGATTTGTATCTACTACACAATGTAGTTTTATATAAAATAAGGTATGCAGAAATAAAGACGCACCTGAAAATTAACCCATAAAGACCCAGTGCTACTTTTGTGGTAGTTCCCAATTTTTTTTTTTTTTTTTCTATATTTGATTTTTAACCAGTTATTATGACGTAATCCTTTGTATTTTGCATTTTTCCAGTGAAAATCTGGGATTTTCTGATCATAAAAGGTCAGATTAAACATGAGGATTATTATATTAGAAACAGAGAAAACTGAAGAAAAAGTGACTTTTTCTGTAAAATTTATCAGTAACAGAAATTCGATATGGGCAAAAGTGTAAGACCAAACAGAAAACATACAAACAAGAAAAAATCTTAGTGCAGACACAACATTATATAACCCTGAAGACACATGGCAACAATAAATAACACCAGTCATACTATGACATGGTATCCTGAAGCATGGGACAGTATACAGCTCCAACAGATAAATAAATAAAACTATTGCATAGCCCTAAATCCATACCAACATCGCAAAAACCAATGCGATAAAAAAAAAAAATATTACACCTTCATCAATAAATAGAGACAAAATGTGATAAAAAAAATAAATAAATAGTAACCATCTATTGTCCAAATTACAAAGGAAGTGGTTAAGATAATACACAGACAAAGAACTTGAGGAATAAACGTATAAGTAAAGCTTTCATTTGCAGTAAAAAAAAAGTTGATTTCAATGTAACTATACCATCTGCTTTCTACTTATAGGCCACAGCATCACCAGTCGGCAAGAGGAGGATGCAGGCCGTCTGTGTTCAGCTCAGTTGGAATGGAGCCTGGGAAGCTTCTCATGTGGGCAGCCATGTGAGGAGTTGCACTGATTCCTGTTCATTGACATTAACAAACAGAATCAGACAGAAACAAACCAAACACCTTTTCCAACAGAGATTTACAGTGTGTTTCAAGTGTAAAAATAAAATAAAAGAGTGCTGAAATCCTTTTAGCTGCTTGAGTTTCAGGTGCATTGTCGAGTAAACAAAAGAAATAGTCATTAATATACAGAATCACTGGGAAACCAAAGCCACTTATCAGTATCCATCTTGTAATACCCTTTAAAAAAAATGTTTTCCCAAGGTTTTCTACTTACTGAGTGAACGTAATTCAAGTCATTGAACTACAAAGTAGCCATGTTTTTTGTACTCAAAGAGCTTTCTTATGATGCAAATGTTGTAAAAAGACTCTCAGGAGAGGAGAGGCAGATGTGAATTTCAATAAACCCATTCATTACATGTACTTCTTGCATTTGTCAGTGTTTTTAACTGTAGTATGACTTATGCTGCTAATCATTATGTTTCATGTTTAAAAAAAAAAAAAAAAAAGTTAAAAAACTGTACCATTTGAACCCCAGCGCTAAAAAAGACCTAATGCTTTTCAATCTTTTAAAGGGAGAAAGCAAGTGCAGGAAATGAGCTCTTCATGCAAACATTGGATTCATTTCAATTTTATCATTAAAAAGTGCATGGAACATAAAACATGAAAGTCATATTCAGACCAACAGGAAAGTGATTTTATTTCCTTTTTTTTTCATGTGTGATTTTTGTGCAAAGTCAATGAAAGAAGCCAATGAATATAATCAGATTCTTGGGGATTTGTTACTACCAACCACTACTCATTTTTCCATTTTTATGTCAAAAAATTATTCAATGGTAGTTTTTGTAATCTGTTCTATTCAGTTTTGTGGTATTTTACTCTCCTTAGAGTATTTTCTTTTTACCTCACTTTTTTTTTTATGTCTTGTAAGTTTCATTTTTATTCTCTTATTTCCTTGAGTGAACTGAGTTAAGTTCTGTCAAGAATTAGTGAACCTGTAATACTATTGCTAGACTTCCTTTTAGATACTATAATTGGAACAATAATGATATTAAATATAAAAATGAGAAGAATACAGTACGCCAACTCCTCATCATTATCATCAACAAATAAACATGTGTTCATTGATTCACTTTACACCTATAAGCATGTGCTAACATTTAGTGCAATCTGACTCCTCTGATTTCACTTAAATCACAAACATATTGAAAAACATAGTATTATGTTATCTTCATTATTGTTGTATCCACATGAGATTTTACAGCACTACAGTGCAATTCATACACGGTGATCAAATATCATCATTATTGCTATGCATGTAAACTGGTGAAATACCAAAAATAAGTGAAATAAGATAAGTAAAAGAACTATTTAATCCTAACTATTTAATTAACTGTAATTGTCCACATTTAAAAACCTCTCCAAAGTATTATTACACAAATAAAAGCAATCATTGGCTGCCTTCAGTGAATCATCTCAAACATGCAGAAATAGAAAATAATTTAGATTTTTTTTTTTTTTTTTTTTCCATTAAATGTTAAACCAATATGATTTATGTGTGGTAGTATCATTCTTAACTATTAGTAAAGTACTGAATGTTCCAATGGTTAAACTAAAGCTAAAACATTTCTTCTGTGGTCATTTATTAACAAACTGAGACACGATGTTTTTCTTCCAGCTATTCATGACAGCATACAGACTTATCTATGCAATGGGAGGCTGTAGTCTGTAGGCAAATTCCATACCACTGTTGTAGTCATATTTATGGTACCAGTGTATACTTTAAATTATGCTTTTTCTGTTTAGAAAGGGCAAAAAAATGGAAGCATTAGTGAAACTATAGGACTACTTGGTAAGTTCTGTAAAAAAAATAACTTAGAAATAGTTATAGAAATGAAAACAGTTATGGTTAGAATACAAACATATAATATATATAGAAATATAAAAATATTAATGTAGAAGAATAAGAAGAAATGTGTCTGTAATTTTTTTCATTGGGAACTTTTTAACAGGCACGGTGAGGTCAGCTCTGTTGTATTATGAGGTCCTAACCTACGCGGAGGGATACCTGCCTGAACCTGGGCAATTAACCACCTTGTTCGCCCTAATGAACTTATCCGTGCGCACCGCTGACATCACGCTGCCGTTTCTGGTCTTCGTGGGCTCACCTATGGACACCTGCATCCACGTTGACAGGTAATCCTCATCCCCACTCAAACCCCTCACCTGTCACTGCCCACGGAGCCGCTTCACAGGAGTACAGAGCTCCACGACCACGACCACGCGCTTCTAACTCGTGGTGGGAGACGATTCATTAGTTAAACACCAGACATCATCGGAAAACCACTATCATTATTGTTTTATCATCGTCTATTTAAGTATATCCCTGTAATTTTGTAAACACGTGTGTTTTATCCCCTTAATATAATGCACACTGAACCCCCCCCCCCCCAAAAAAAAAAAAAAAAAAAAAGTCAACAAAAATATCCTCCACCCTTGAAGGAAAACTAAACCATATTTAGGGAAAATCACACATACACATGCTCACACAGCTGTTACAAAGTCTTATATCAATACTATATTTGTTTTTTTAGTTAAGTTATAATGACCATGCATGCATTTCTTGGTCTCTGTATTAATGCAATCTGTATATATGGGAAATTTTACAGTATTAAAATCAATATTTCTGGGCAGGACAAAAACAGCTTTTATAAACAAAATAATTGTTTAGTGTGGCATGTTTCTTTTAAGTTCTGTTTTCCAATACTGCACTTATATTTCCTGTATTTTGTTGTATTGTATCAGAAAAAAAGTGATGGAGAGAATTTGTATGCTCCTTACAGCCATGCAATATTAACAACATTAAAGGTGGCATAAGACTTTTTTACAGTATTGTATTTTGACCACATTCTTTTACCTGTATCTTACATATAGCATGAGATCTATCTGTCTATAGATAGATAGGTCTTTACCATAATTGTGTAGAAAAAAAAAATCCAGAAGCATTTATGCTAGACAAACTATTCATTGTATCATCACCTATCATCCATTTTATAGCATTAAATTTGAAAGAAAAAAACAGTGCTGAAGTCCTTCTTCCAGTTCTTTATTTTCAACCAGTAGTGGAGTATCACTGAGCTCACAGCCTGGGGATCGCCCACTCGGCAACCCTCAGTGGGAGCCCGGGGCTGTGCCATTCAACTCCTTTTATGACAGAACAAAAAAGGAGCGGGCTTAGAGAAAACTGAGGGGAAGTGTAGTACAACCTGCTCAGTCCTTAAAATATGTATCTGTGACTTTATTCCACCATCAGTTGTACTTATGTATGACTCAAGTGAACTCGAGCTCAAGCCATAGTGTTAGTTTCCATTTTCTGTTATGTTTAAAAACATAAATAAATGATAACCATGAGGGAAAAAAAAATACAATCTGATGATTCCAAATATGAATCCAGAATTTCTTCAGTATATCCACATTATAGTTAATATCTATATATCCATTAACAGCCTATTTCGCCAAGATTTTACTCCTATAAATTCATCAAAATACAGTTGACTTTCAATACCTGACAGAACATGGAACAATCGAATGTGATTTACAGCAAAGAATTACATTCACTGAAGAAAAAAAATATTTTTAGACCACTTATCTCATAATTACAAAAAAAGATCTCCTAGTTCTGAGAATTTCTCATAATTAGGAGATACTGTATCTTGTAATTATGAGACAAGTCTGTCAATAATCCCACACATGCTACAGACAGGAGGTTAGCACTGTCAGATTGAAATGGCTTTTAATTCTTTCTTGGATTGAGACACAGTAAGTATTAGTTAAAGAGGATGGCGTTAATATTAGTTTGTTAATGCTACGTCTCAGGTGAGTGGGGTTGTTCAGGTGTTGGACCCACTCTGATATCCTAGAAATCTACTAGAAGAGCGGTTAGACCAGTACAGGATGCCATCCCATGGTTCTCTCTGATCACCATAGCTGCATCATAATAGATACAGATCTTGTAATTTTGAGATTGTGTCTCATAATTATGCAATAGTGGGTTATTCTTTTTACCCCGCCCCCTGAAGGGGAGGCAAGGGATATTGTTTGTTGTCACATCTCTGCCTTTTTCTGCTGCTTTCTCTCTCTCTCTCTCTGTCTGTCTGTCTCTCTCTTTCTCTCGCTCGCTCTGCCACACCTCCCAATCAGCCTGATTCCATTCACCTGTGAGTCACAGCTGTGGCTCATCAGGTGCAGAGTATATATTCAGCCTCTGCTCCTGCATGACGGTCCAGTGTATTACATGCCTGTTTCGGTTCCTGATCCTTGCGTGTTTTCTACCTGTCTTATCTGCTGCCTGGATCTGACGTTTTTTTTTGCCTTCTGACCACGTCTCCCAGCCTGTCGCCTGGTTACCCTGTTCCGCCCCTTCGTCCTGACCACGTCTCCCTGCCTGATCCCCGGTAATCCAACCTGCCTTGTGCTTCAACCTACGCTGGATTTCCTGGTTCTCTAACCCTCACCTATCCCCTCACTGTCCGCCAGTCTGCTCCTCACTTTGACTGGAAATCAAACCTCCTCGTTGAGGATTTTATGGCGAAACTATACTTCATGTTGTCGGAAAGGATTCTGAACCAGAACCTAGGACTGAAACCATTGAACTGTTTAAGAATAAGAACTGTTATAAACCTCGTTCCAGTTTCCTGTTTGGGTTCTGATTGTACCCATCACACTTTAAGGTTTGTTAACATTCTAGCAGCAAAACTATTGGTTGAATTCATACCAAATCAAGTTCATATATTGCCAGAGAGTGGATCTGATGGCATTTTGGGAACAGTAGGTCAGAGTTGAAATTTTTTGTGACTTATTTGTACATATTTTCTTCTCCCACTTATTATTGGTGAACAAATGTTTACAAAAACATCAATTTAGTCCAAATTTGGTGCATGTATAGAGGCAGTTGATATGATGTCAGCTGGATATTTGCCAAAATAGACTACAATACATGTGAGGGGTGGGGTTTGTGGTGTCTGGCACCGCCTGTTTGTCCACTGATTGCAGGGGGTTTCTGTAGTGATGCAAAGCTGGAAATTTCATGTGACTGTGTGGTCCTTCAACACTCAGCTCTCTGGATTTAGCAGATGTATTTGCTCAAGTGGTGCAGGATTTTCTGGGCAACCACATTACACCAAATTATGATGTAGTTGAGGATGTGATAGAAGTACATGGACGGATGGGTTGCAGAATGTGGCTGAAAATGCATTTACTCCACTCTTATCTTTTTCCATCAAACTTGAGTGATGTAAGTGAACATGCTGCATGATGTCATAAACATATTTCTGAATTGGAAACCAGCTACCAATGGGCTTCAACTCAAATATATACCACTGGTTCGAAGAGGAAACTGTCACAACCTGCAAGTTCAAGAGCAAATGCCTAAAAGATTTTGGATCGAAGGTTGTAGGCTCCAGCATTTATAATCTATATCATAAAAGACAACTGACCTGTGTGTGTATCGGCTTTAAAACTGAAGAACTGGACAGGGATGGCGTGTATTTATTTATTTTTTTTAGTACTAATGTATTTTGAGTCAAGAGTGACTGGGTAGTCTAGTGGTTAATGCCATTGGCTTTGGTGCACAAGATGGCCAGTTCGAGATCCAGGTGGACCCTTGGGAAAGGTTCTTTACGCTATACATCCCAATGAAGCCACAAGGGGGCATACGCCTCATTTTGCCAGTCCCAAGCCCGGTTGTGTCAGCAAGGGCATCTGACGTAAAAACCGTGGCAAATGTGATTCGCTGTGGCGACCCTTGAAGTTAAAAGCCAAAAGAACTCATCAATGTGTTTTGAGTCAAGGATCAGACAGGGAAAAACTGCATATTGATATGACCAATACTTTTGGAGGTATTATTATGGAAAATTATAATAGGTTTACAGGTGGCTGGTGGACAAGTCGATTCATAGGAGTGAAGAGGTGGGGGGGCATGCTGGATCAACAAATATTGGTGCCCCAGCCTCAGGGCAAAGTTTTATTTTTTTTCTTAAATTGCAATGGTGCTGAGAATTTGGCAACTGCACCACTGCTAAATGTATATAGGGAAAACCCTGCACATGGGTTGTACTTGCAGCCAGCCGGCTTCCCATGTGTTTCATGTTCTTCACATAAGCTACATGGATTTGTTTGGTATGCCTCTGTATTGTTTCAAAAGCCCTAAACTGAAACAGTTTGGTGCAAACAAGTGCATCATTACACCCCTACTTCAGACTGTATTTGTCTGAAATGCCACATATTGATGATGGTTTGCTGGTAACTACTGACAATACGTTCCTAATTTCACAATACCATTTAAGACTATAGTATTCTAACGCTGAGCCGTACAGTGTTCTTTTCCAGTCAAAAGGTTTTCTGTGTGAGACTGGACAGCTGCTGGACTACACCAAAACATCACCAGTTTATTCTTAGAGCATTTGCCCTCCTTCAGCTGTTGGAGGTGGAGGTCATTGTTGTGCCTTCCACTCCGACCAAGGAATCATGGGAAAATAAGACGCATGGATTCATCTGAAAGCCAGTACTTGTTCATTTTGAAAGAAGCTTGGTCTATGATTGTTTTTATAACACGACAAAACCATCGGGAGAGTTTACAAGAAAATCAGAACATGGTTCCACAATTTGTGATCATTTCCTTATTATGGTCTGCTTTCTCCAGAAAGGATTTCATTAGATGTTTGAGTAATTGGTAGATGAAATGGTAATATTTACCACTATTTGTTCTTGCAATACTCATTCAGAAAACAAATGTTATGAAGTGTGTCCTAAAATATTCACCAATGTTTCATTTTGAGAAGACAATGGTATTTATCCAATAATCATGCTTGTATTTATAAACTTAGGACATTTCTTTGGATCTTTGTGCTTTTATATTGTTTATTATAGTAGTAAAATGACAGGAAAGTAGGCAAAAGGATTCATATTATGATTAATGGTCATATAGGCTCAAAACGCACAGCAAAAACCTGGGAAAATGCATGTATTTCCACTATAGAAGTCGTCTTTTTCTTCCCTTCAGGATATTGTCTTTATGGTTAATTCTACTTAGTTCTGTGTGTTTTATTGTGTAAAGGTGATTTGCTGTTTATGTCTCAGAAGAGTTGATTAAACTCAAAGTCTGTGTTGTTTTATCAAAGTGAGGAAAAGAGAAGAAAAACACAGCTCAAATAGTATCAGTATCGGTTGAGGAGTGGGGTCTATAAATAATCAAACAAAATAAGGGAAAAAAATCCTCTGCACACAAGTCAACAATCACTAGGCAAACATTCAATGTGTAAAATCTGTGAAATTTTTGCTTTTGATTGCAGACTTTTTTTTTTTTAATTCAATCAAGTAAATGTAATAAAGAATGTGTGTTTTGAGGGCTTAGAAAACACATTCTCATGTATATTTTAATGTGTTTTAGCTGATGCGTCTCAACCGATTGGTGCTGACTTCGACTCAGTCCCACCAGACCGGCCGTGGTGTCCCGCTAGATGGAGAAAAGGGGGAAGTGATGCGTCGCAGAGGACGAGGTGTGTGTCGTGTAAGTCAGTGTTACACACAGAGCTCAATAATGTAGGACATTACACATTTACAAAACTCATATGTGTTAAAATGTCAAAGCTGCACATTTAAAAAAAGATGTTTTATTCATCATACATGTGTTCGAAGATGAATATTTAACAGTTGTGGTGTTAATGGATACACTGTTGGAGTCTTGAACTGAATCACTAAAGGAAGATAGCAGTCAAGGACAAGAGCAAGAGCACACGCAGTGGTATTTCAAAGCCAAAACAGAATAATCTGCATGTATTATTTTTCGACATAATGTAACATATGTTAATTTGTCTTGTTGTGTAAAAGACTATGTTCTTGCGTCGGCCTGAACAACTCAGGAAAAAAAAAGGAAACATGACGATGTTGTATATTAGTGCAAACCACAGGTGCGTGTATTATTTTTAATTTGTATTGAACCTTTATTTAATCAGGTTGGTGGCATTGAGAAATCTGTTTTTCAGTGGATGACCTGGCCAAGACGGCAGCAACACTGTCACATAATCACAGTTCACGATAATGAAAGGATTCGCACACAGAAAAAAAAAATCAGTTGAAACATTTACAGACCAACAGCCTTCATTAGCGTTTTAACGGTTTCTTTAAAATCAAAGGAATTAGTGATTGTAGATGGAGCTCAGACTGAAGCTTGTTCCTTAAAAGATAACACATGTATTTAATATCAACATTATGTCACATAATATAAGTGCATCACAGGAAGCGCTCAAATCCACCACAGAATAAAGTTTGCACTGTTTCAGTAGGACGTCTTCAGTTTTCTATAATTTTCCAGACTCAGGTTTTTTCAGTCTTCACAGTGTTTGACATCGAAGTACAACTAGACTAGATGCTCATTATGTAAATAAATAACAAGCTCACTCCGGCCTGTGCTTTCTCACACACGCTTTGGCTGTGTCGGCTGCTTGTTCTAAACACCATGGAAAACACTCTGCTTCCATGATCAGTTTACTTTAGCAATTCTGAAATTTAGATTTTTAGAGGACAGGATAGACAAAAATTCCATTTTTAACACTTTTCCACAACAGGACATTAGTGAAATCAAATGCCACAATGTTGTTTAGAAACCTTGTTGCTCTACACTGTAAACTTTGATCTGTTTCACACTGTTTCTACGTGACAATGCTGCTGTGTGGCAAAGAAATCTTTTCCTGACCTCGGCTCCATCCATCCACTTTGTGAACTGAATACTGACTGAGAGCCAGGCCTTATCACCTAACATCAGTGGGTAACTTCACTAATACTGTTGTGGCTGAATGGCAACAAATCCCTGCAGCGATGGTTCCAAATTCTCAAGCAAAGCTTTTCCAGAAGGGAAGAGACATACAACAGATGATTCATACCCATTTAGAAAGAAGATGTTGAACACATCATTACCGAAGCTACTGCTCTAGTGTGGTTTTGTGGAGAAATAATCCACAGAATTTACATGTGAAACTAGTTGGTATTTTTAATCTTTTTTTTTTTTAACATTCAAGACTACCGTTTTAGTTAAACTCACATGTTTTCTTAGCTATTTTGTGTTTCTTTCAGCATATTTCCATACCATGCATAATATCTTTCAACAATGATAGCAGTGCAGAAAAAACAAAGATATTACAAAATCCAAAGCAAGCTGTTATTTTCCTGCAAAAGTCAATGATGCCATTTGGAATATTAACCATTAGCAAGTATTGGAGCTTATTTTTTCTGGTAATGATAGTTTGTGAAATGTCATATTGGTAATTAAAGGGTACCTGGAGTGACTTTTCATTGCTAGCTATTTCAAAAGATCACATAATAGAGGTCCATATGGACGCAAATGATAGCCTGTTTTAAAATATTATGTTTAATTTGATTATTTAATTATATTTATATAAGTACGAAGTCACTGCTCTGTCTGTCAGTCAGTCATGGTTAGCAACATGTTGCCTCCTTCACGGGCTGTTCCTGCACCGGTACTGATGCAGTCATGGCTTTGTCCGATTACCAGGATTGTGATAAATGAATACCAGTCTAATATGACACATTATTGGCCAGTGCTGGAGTGCAAAGCTTACAGCAGCATGAACATGTGCTTTCCACTCAAATCTCGCTCACTGACTGCTACATGTTTACTCACTCCATCACCCAGAAACAACGCTGGTATGTTACTTCTGGCTGGCAATGGCTGCTCCTTATATGTTCTGCCTTCGCCCAAAATCCACGTAATAAAACCGTCCAGTGTGGTGCGTTTATGGTGATTATTTTACTGAATTTCCTCTCCTCTTGCTCATAAGTAATTCACAAAACACAATTAATGTCATAAGGATAACCAGTACAGGTATGCTTTACTGTATGATGTGGCGATATCATTCACACTTTTCTTTTGTAATCTTAAGATGCTCCTAATGAGCATGTAGCAAACTAAAATGTAAAAAAAATCCACCAGGTTTTGAAACTCAAACATTCTTTCGTCTCAGGTTTGTTCATGAAAATATTGAACTCGACAGACTTAATGTTCTGTAACTTTTCCATTTATTTGAAAGAAAGAAAAAACTTGATGACTGTCCAACTTAGTTCAATTTACTCTACCCCCCCCCCCCATTTGTGTCTCTCAAGGTTTGCGTAGGCTGCAGGCGCCAATGTGATGAGGTACAGACAATACAATGATCCAATACTGTACAGCCACAGACAAGACCTTTTCAAATACAAGGTCTAGGAGCCGTGGCTGTGCAGACGGTGGATGATGGTGTGTCTGATTGCTGAGGGAGGGGTTTGTGGCCACACTGAAGAGGACTGTGAAGCCGGTGATCTACCATTACCTCTACCTTCACTTCCCACCTTGTGCGTCAGGGGAGGAGGGGAATGTTAGACGTCAGGCAGGGGGAAGTATATATATATATAAAGTTTTTGTTTACCTGTATAAAGTAAAAATTTAAATTGTCGTGCAAAATTTAAAGCCACAGGTGGGAGACATCATTGGTCCCTCTGACACTGTTCCACACTGTACTTTGGGATGTTGAATATGTCTCTGTATGCTCATCTGTGTAGTGGAGCTTTGTCTAACAAATGCACACAGAGTCAAGTCAAAGTCGGAGATCGAGCCGAAGTTGCACCATGTAAAGTGTTTATTCATACACAAAATAAACACTGGGCTGATATCTGCAGCAAAAACTGGCTTTTTCGCTCTGGGAGACCATTTTAATTTGTTCAAAAATAGGTTGGGTTTTAGTTATAGACCCTTCCCTTTTTACCACATGTAGGACATTGTTCTAATGACGTTAGAGCCCGCCTTTTTGGCTCTGTCTGTGATGGGGTCAATTTTACTGCATTTGCACTGTCACCACTATTGCAGATAGGTTTGGTTTGCATCTTTTACCATACCATTTTATTTATGAGTATTCTATTCATACCTTTTTTAAAAATTATTATTACATGATATTTAATAGCAAGATGAGTAGGAAACATCATCTAAATTTTTCTTATGTATCCTATGCATCTTATGAATTGACAATTAAAAAAACAAAAAAAAAAGAATCTTAGAACTGAACCAGAAATTGAATTTAATAGGGGACTTGGGTATCACATTCATGATCATCATCTGGGGAAGTATTTCTAGGTAGCTCCAAGAAAAGGGTGTAAGTTATACAGTTACAAAGATACAGACATAATAATAAAAAGAACAGAGAATGTTAAAAAAAAAACATGATTCACTCGACTGTATTTTCCCCAGCTAGTTAATAAATGGAACATGGATGTTCATAATACAGGATGTACAATAAAATGAGACTATACTGATGGAAATGTGGATCAGATTAGACCAGATTCTGATACATGTTAGACACAAACTGAAACATGCAAAGCAGAAGCTCTGGTGTTTGAAAAAAACATGCACCTACCTAAAGCTGCCAGACACAGTAGAAGCAAAAATAAGGCCACATGATGACATTCATGAGAGTAAGAGTCAGACTGTCAATAACAAGGTAGTGACAGGTCACAGCAGACAGCGAGGGAAGTTCAGTGCAAAGAGCCTGAGGACAATCAGGTGCAATTGCTGCCTGCAGGGGCCCCGATCCATTGTCCTATAAAGGCGGTGGAACAGCCAGCGTGGGAGCGCTCATACTTACAAGTCACTTTCAGGACTCATGGACAATTGACCTACAATAAAGGTATGAGGACATGTTGACCTGAGCAATAACAACCCTTTGAGGACATAACTGGAAGACTTCAGAATCTTCTTTTTCTGCAGAATAATTGTGTGTTTTCAGTTCATGCATTCATGTGGTTCAACCCTCAGGCAGTGGCCCCTGAAAAGTGCTGCTCCGCAAAAAAAAAAAAAAAAAAGATAGAAAAAAAAACAACAAAGAAATCAATAAAAATTAGAACTTAAAAATTCAATACTAAAACAGCGAAGTCAGACGAGCCGTGGGTGCTGTTAGTTTTTTGATCCAGACGCACTGTCTCAGTGCTTTCTGAAAGTAGAATGAATAATTGCTGAGGATGTTGACATTACAAGACTGACTGACCAAAGGCTCCGCTGCCAAGGATCCTTGCCAACCAAACTGGCTGCATGAGAAAATCCCCCCCACCAGCTCTGATAGATGCAAAGATGCAAGCAATTAATGAGGAGTCGTATGAGAGAGAAAGGGGAAAAAAAAGACATTCTGCTGTCAGGCTAAAACACATTTGGCTTAGGAATGTGGTTTTGTTTGTCAAGGCTGAACTTATTAAAAGTCACATGTGTTTAGCTTCTTCTTGCTTTGCGTGGCTCACGGGTGGATTCTGTGGTGTGTTTCTTCTTGTACTGTATATAACCAAAGAATATAATGAATGTCTGAGGACGTCAAGAATATTGCAATAAATAGAGTTGTTATTAAGAGAAGCCCGTGCTCAAAGTTTGGCTTAAATGTCATCGACGTTTCTCACACACTGTTTTTAAACACAAATTATATTCCATCTTCAAGGACCCTTTTCTTATTACTGTATGATCATTATTTCAACTTCATCCCTTATGGCATATTCTGCCAATCAGTGAATTAATACCTGATGTCTGGAGTAAAAATGTCCCCATCCTCCTTTTCCTTTTTTCTCTTGTGTGCTCTGTCCACTTATTACTATTCAGGTTCAAGACGAGGCTGAAGGTTTCAGTGCATGTAGGGAAACGCGCTAGGGAGGTTCTCGCTTCATCCTGAGGATTACACATCCTAAATGTACAAGTTGCGGATACATCAGGGGTTTTCATTCAGAGACGGCTCGAAAACAAATAAGGCTTGTTCCAGGTGAGTCTCTGCTGTTTAAACACAAGGAAAAAAAGCAAACTTAACCCACTAAGCTCCAGTCTTTCATCCTAGGTTTAAGGTTTAGGCAACAAAAGAGGTTTCAATAGGGTTTATTAATAAAACCCTGGTATTTTTCCCTAAACCTAAATAGGAACCGTTGTACTAGAATTTCAGCTTCAGGATTCCAAAATAGATTCATCATTAATGACCTTTAGAAACAATATTTAATGATTATGAACATACATATCCGGCATGGACAAAAGTATTGGGACACATTGAATTCAGGTGTTTCTTTAAAGTGAAATTGTGTATTCTCATCATTGATTTTTTTTTTTTTTTTTTCCTTTCCATGACTATGATTTTAAATATTCTACCTCTAAATATCTAAAATATTTTACATGGCCTGACTATAAATAATTTTCTACCACAACTAACAATTAGGAAGAAAAATCTCCCATTAAACTTTAAATAAGTGACATTTGCTTTTTAAAATATAATTATGTGTTTTAAAACAGTCCCCTGTGTTCTACATAAACTGTTAGTGCTCTGTTTTTTTAATTTTTAATTTTTTTATTAGATCTTTATTTAACCAGACCTAATCCAGTTTTACAATGGTGACCTGGACAAAAGGTCAGCAGCACACTCTGTGAAAGAAAACAGGTGTAATGGTAGTAACAATAAATAAAAACAGTAATATTATTGTAATAACAGAAAAGTTAGACAGTCTTTATAGTGCAATTGATAAAGTAGCAGTTGAGGTCACAGCAATTTAAAGAGGTATTGTGCGATTGACTCTCGCTGTCTTGTCTGAAAGACGGAGCGAAAAGCATGAAATGACATGAGTCTTGGCATTTTCAGTTCCACTTGAAGTGTGTTCCAGACAAAGGGGGTGACAAAGCTGAAAGCTCGTGTCTTCAATTCAGTTCTAACTGTGGGTACACTCAAATATAATGTAGAAGACTGTAAAGAATATAGACTGGTTGATGTTTGGAGAAAGGTATAAGTATAATGGTACCATACCTAGAAGAGCTTTGGAGGTTAAGGTTAACCAATGGAGCAACCTATGGAAATTTAGATGGCTACTTAGCGTTAGCGTGTAGTTCACAATGATGACTGAGCCCATTCAGAGTTTCCCACAGAAAATTGCTTAGTCAAGGTGGTTCAACTTTGCATAGCGGTGTGGCGTAGTGGTGCGGCGGCGCAGTGTTGCACGCATAGCGTACCGGTGGCGTACTGATTGTGTAGTTTGAAAATTGTGCCTCGAGGATGACTGAGACAACGTAATAATATCCAACCACTAGGTGTACTGTCTTAGTGCATGCGCTTTGCAATGCATTACTACTCTTTTTTTTTTTTTCCGGAATTTTTGTTCTTTTTTTTTTCTGGAACGTTGGCAAGGCAGTGAGGTGAGTTTGCTGAGGCGGCCGTCTTGGTTAGAAGGTGCTGCGGGAAACACTGCGATTACAACCAGTAAAAAAAATGTAGTGCACAATGGTAAACAGTATTTAACGGCATACATTCTGATTATACATATATAACTGAATCAATACTCAGTCAACCTTTATACAAGACGGGCAAGTTTTTGTCATAAAATAACCTTATTATGTGTCAACCATGATTACACACTTGCTCCATATTGTTAAAGTTTTCAGAACAGGTTAGTCCGAGCTTAATTTAGCACCTGCAAAGTGTCTGTGGTCACATCGTGTACTTTTAGCAGGTGAGATTGTAATATGTAGGTAGATGGAAAGGAAAAGGAGGAGGATGAAACAGAGGAGGATGAGGATGGATTATAGACGGTGAGAAAGAGATAGAGGATGGCTGAGTTCCTTCAGGGGCCACGGTGCCAAATACAGGACGGAGGCACAGAGTGGACACCAGCCGGTCAGTTTCCTCCACTAGAGTCTCGTGGTCAGTTTCGCCTCCACACTGATCCAGCTTCACTGAAGAGAAGCAGGAAAAGAGAAATGTCAGAGCCTCGCATTTATGGTTTCTGTATGTGAATATTTAAGACATCGGACTCAGTGTGCAAGGTTTGTATGCAGAATGATACTTATTGACTGACAAATTAATGTATTTGTATATTTTAAAAAAAAAGGCCACAAAAATATGGCGTTGATCCGTAACTCCCTTAATACTCAGTTTTAATGCTGAGGTTTATTTCTTCTTCAGCCTGTTAGGTATGTCCAGTTTCTTAAACACAACAATAACTTTTAATCTCAGTCAGATACAGCCACTATCCTTGCATCATCGTCTGAAACCCTGACTTTAAAGACATGTTTTCAACCTGGATTTAATGCCAACATATATGGAAAATCTAAGCTCTACATGTAATTGGATCCAGTTTTTAGCAGCAGCTTGTAAAGCATCTCGTAATTGGTTTTGACAGATATAAAAAAAAAACTGTTAATTGATAATTACTGTTGAAGCTGACAAAGATTTCCAACATTTAGAAATGCTTCTTAAGTAATGAGTATAATATATAAAAGAGCTCTTTTTTAAGGTATAATTAAAAAATAACATCATATTACTGACATAGAAGAGTTTTTTTTATTTTTTTATTTTAACATTAATCGGCTAATATTAGTTCCCACAGATAAATTTGATCTGAAAATCTGTATTAACTAATTATTATCAATGCACATCATAATCAGACCAATTCACCAATAAATCTGAGCACAAATACAGACTTTGGGTATCGCAGTAATGGACATGAAATCCACCAAGATCTAATCAGTTCATCTTTGAGTCCAAGTTTCATTTGTGCTGAATTTTGAGACGGACTCTCCAGCTGATTGTGGAACATCAAGTTTTGTATATTTGATGAAGACCAATGGTCAAAATCTCTTATACATGTGTGGATGCATCTAAAAAATTCCAGACCTACTCTCGACTCTTCTGTGTCATCAGTGCAGACAGCATTATGTTTCATTTCAATATAATATAATTGGAGTTGCAATTTAGGTATATATGAATGCAATTTCAGGGAGGGAGGATTTCTTTATTCTAGTGTCCTCTGATAACAAAGGAAACCCACAAAGGCTTAATCCTGTTTTTTCAAACAATGAAACCACTAATAAGTGTCAGTATTGACTAACAGTAACACTGTTATGCTGTTTTCTCTCCTGTTTGAGAAAAAAAACAAACAGCACAAGTGATCAGGGAACAGCCCTTGGCTCTTCCCCTTTGATGTTGCACTGGCTGCTTGTTAAAACGCTGCTTAGCTACAAGTAAAAGACTCTTGTTTTTAAGTGAGCGCACTTACTGTAGCGTTGGCTGTGGCTCTGCTTCTGCAGGTTCATTAATCAAGACTATTGTACTGTATACATGAGACACTTATGCAGTGCATGACCAAACAACACACTGTGAGGTTATGCGTAATCCGTCGGTTCCCTTAAGGACAGGAGGGTGGTATGGGGCATCAGAGTGGAGTGCAGTCTCGGTGGAGCTGCTGTGGGAGTCGTCACAGTCATGCCCAGAGGCCGGTATGTGCTGCACCTGGTAAGGCAGCCCCTGGCCTCCCCAAGGACCCCCATAATGTTTGGTGTACAGGTTGACTCCCTGAGCTTAACATTGCACTTAACTGAGCTCTCTGTAGACTTCAGAGCACTGACTGATGTGCCTTCAGTGCACACAGCCAATTCCTGTTCATCAGCACACTGCTTTTTAAACTGTTTTAGTTTTATGCACCCTCCTCATTAGCCGGTTTTAACAAATTCTTCCGTGCTAAGTCGTGAGCATTGTCGACTGCAATTAATTCCAATGCCGGGGTTAATGACAGCCTTTGCTTCTGAGATATGCAAATCATTTAGGGCTTCTCCACATGTTTCTCGTGCTTTAGTTTCTGCAAATTACAGTAAAAATACAACCTAAAGCCAAATTAAACACAAAAATGTTTTAATGCGTGACTGCAATACTAAGAGATAAAACCACCATGAACATCATGAAAGTGTGCTCTCATGTTTTATTTACACAGTATGAGAACTTTGGGAGGCACTATACTTTGCATATTATATAGTTTAATTTTTATGATTCTGATTTTTGTCTTCACACTGAAAAAAAAACAATCCATGTACCTTTATGTAAACACTACTGTAGGTCATTACAGTCCTCAAAGTTCTTAATATACACTGTAGAGGACATGACTTTGTTGGTCCCTAGTTGTCATGAGTGGAAAAAAAACAAAAACAAAACAATGTTATTGTCCCTGTGACTTTGATAATTGGCCAAAATGTCAAATGCTGTTGTTTTTCTAAGTTTAACATAGAATGTACCTCATATCCCACTTATAAACTGGCTCCTCCTCCTCCTGGTGTGTCACATGGAAGGGTCTGCATAAGTGATGGACACATAAAGTGCCACTGACCTTTAGAGGTTAAATGTGTCAGTGTTACAGCTTGTTTGGAGTATGTCTGCAGTGTGTTGCACTGAATAGACATTTAATTGCATTATAGTTGTAAGAAATGCTGTAACTGTCAACATTGTGATTGTTTTTGCAAAGAACAGAATATGAAACCAAGCACAAAAAAAAAAAAAAAAAAAAAACATCACCTATTGAGCCTTTGTATGATCTGTCTTCTTTGTTAGCCTCACTTGTTAATATGACCACTGGTCATCATAGAACATACTGTATCTGATGGTAAAAGTACAAAAATGAAAAGCAAAGTCTTAGCACCCACCACACTATTAGAGTTGTGTTAGGGGACAGGCAGTGTCAGTGTGACATTTACTATTGGCACGGTATGTTGTTTTGGGGGCACAAATGAGATTTTAACATTATACTTTAACATTTTCATGATATTACAAATACAGATTTAGATGGATGTTCACCATTTGCGTTACTCAGCCCTAATATTACCTCATATTTTACCACAAAAATACAAAGCTCTAATATTTAACCCTTTAAGACCCAAACAGCTGCCATTCACAAAAGCATGTACTCTCCCATAATGTTTAATAACTGTTGATACATTCATTTCATCAATACATGTAAATAGTTGGTGTAAAATGCAGTCTTTCATTTTTTCATGGACATCACATATGATCCATTTCAACGTTGAGAGGTTCTGTGGTAAACATGGAAAAACCGTCATCTTCTACAACACTGATTCACCGGTAAAACCCACGGAGGTCATCAAATGACAATGGATGGCAATGCTTGTTTTTGCATTCAGTTATCCTGTATTAATACACTGCCCAGTCATAAAAAAAAAAATCACACATGCAATATTTAACTGCACCATCTTCAGTTTTGATTCCAGGAGACATTCACTGTCACATCTTTTTTACCACATAATTCTTACATGGTGCCACATTAAGGTTCATAATATTTGTTCCATCCATAATTTCATTCATTTTTTGATTATTGATGATGCAGAATCGAACCCCTGCATCCAGTCTTCATCACATCCTAAATTAGAGTCTGGACTTTATGGAGG
>JAPSES010095147.1:0-20764 GCA_029822895.1 Maxillicosta whitleyi | reverse complement strand
CCCCCCCCCCCCCCCCCCCCACACACACACACACACACACACACACGCACACACAAATTAATTTGTTTTGCTTACCCCCTCCTTTTCGGTGCCCCAGCAAGCCACTATTACACAAAGATTCCGGGAAAAAGGTGAGATGATGATCCCACCTTTTTTCCACCATTGACTGATTTCCACAATCAAGCCAAAGGAGTAACAGGTGAGACAGGCTGGACTTTTTCACAGCGGACCTGCCTTCTGCAATCAAAGGGGTCGTGACGCAATGTGTAGTGTGACGCTGGACTTCTGCGTCAGAAATACCCAGAGCATAGCGGTGTTGCTAATCTCTCCAGACTCTGGAGAGCCTGTCTTTCACTGTTCAACAAATGTTAGCATGGACAGACTCCTCCGCCCAAAGTGACAGAAGCTCATGGATCACAGCGTCTCCCCAGTTTGACATCTTTCTGGTCACGTTGCTATGTTTGTTTGCTGTACATGGCCCACGCTCAAGTTTTAAATCCCCCCGGTGCAGGGGTCACACATGCAGTGCAGCATGAAAAAGACACCTTGGTTGTGGAATGAGAGATGTTTCTTTTACATAGCGTTCCAAAATCACAATTCCACCTTCATCACACCGCTGTTAGTACCTCCAGTGGAGTTGCAGAGCCATGACAAAGGTGGGACCAAATGATCGCACCATTTTGTTAACACAGCTGTCATTCTGGAATAAAGGTGAAATATTTCCAGAACAGAATTGCTGTAGATACGGGGCTACAGTAACACACACCTGCAGTGACTGAAATCAGACAGTAACACATCAGATGAGTGGTGATGAAAACAACCATATGCTGTTGAACATATGAAAATAAACTTTTGAAGTGCACATTGTGAATAGCAGCACATTACTTCGCAGGCACCAAAAATTAAGTAAGTTAAGTTAAGAGGTCTCTGTTTGAGACGGGTATTTTATTTCTATGACCTTGGCAGTAGTTATGATCAAAGACCTGGCTTTTAAATGACTCCCAGTTTTTAGTTGAAGAAATACAGTAGTAATATGTTTTGTAGAGTAGACAAACTCCATTTTCGGAATGTTTTTGGATATTTTCTGAAATGTAATATTTTTTTAATCCACTGTAGCCTTATTCCTGAATTGACAAAATGACTACAAGGGAACGTTTTTGATGTTTCCTAAGATCAGCTGAGCTATATGTTTCGTAAAGGTTGAGACAAAAGGTTCAGATTCAAGAGTGGCCTGGCCAGCCATTTATTTCAGTCTATTCAATACAGAGAAAACGCTCTGGAATTGAGCCAATTACTGTGAAATGTGCACAATCTATTCTATGCACACAAATCACAAGTCTAGGGGGTTGGGTGTTTCGCAATGCGTCATATACAACATCTTGAGTCAAAGTCAGTTCCAAGTCAACAAATCTCTTTACAACTGTTGTCGGGTGTTTACTTGATTAAAAAGTAGGGATTGAATTTCAGATTAGATTCAGACTCAGAAAACTTTATTCATCCCATGCAGGCAAGTCATTTGAAGCTTACCACAGACATTAGTCAACATTCGAAGTGCAACGTGATAAACATGAATCCTTATACAAATACGAGACAGGTCATTGGGAGGCAACTACAAATACATTCATTAAATGATCAGTAAGAAGTAATCAATAGATACCAGTGCAGGTTAAAAGACTAAAAGACCCTGTTGGTTCTGCTAGTTTAAAAGTGTGACAGCTGAAGGAATAAAAGATTTTGAATATCTGTTGGTTCCCTTCTGAGGCGCATGGTAGCGCTGGCCTGAGGGCATCAAAACAAACTCAACTTTCTCTAACAAAAGCGACAGTAATCATTCACTGAAGTTTCTGCTCGACCATCACTAACGCACGCCATAATGGAAACATGCTGAGGTTTTATGAAATTAGGTATCTGCTTGTGATAGAATTACATCACGTTCATCAAATCTGTGATTGGTTCACTCGGTTTCTATTAGTCCCGCCTTCATATTTGGATTCAAGCCCCACAATTACAGATGGATTTCTTATTGAGAAAGGCAGATGGCTGGCCACGCTAACAGTAGAGGGTGTAATGATGAGGCTCAAACGCCACCTCATATTTGGATCAAACTTTGTGTGAGACTTTGCAAAGAACGTAAGTGTTTCACCATCTACTGTACATAAGATTCCATGGATGTGGTATGTAGATTCAGGGGAATATCAATGCATAATAGCCAAGGGCAGAATTCTCTCTCATTTTTTTTTGCATGATTTTCAAGCCCTTAGGCAGCATTACATGGGAAACTGTCATGATAAATATAGTGGATTTTGGAAAACCATTGTCACTTAACACAGCCCACTGCTGCTTAGAGAATTCAGCCTAATACTATATTACACAAGGAGGAAGCTGGTGTTGGATGAGTCCATGTTCCAGCTTCGTTTCAGGAAAAAAACATCCTCTAGTTCTACATGCCAAGGTTGAAAAGAACATCCAGACTGATATGAGAGAAAGGTATCTGTGATGGTCTGGGGATGCATCAGTGCACACAGGACTGACCTACATATATGTGAAGAACCACGGATGCAAAGGGTTATGTTAGAATTGTCAAGAGACATATGCTGCTGTGAAGTCATTGTCTTTTTTTTTTTTTTCAAATGTTTCATAATGAAAGGCCTCAATTTGGTTTCATAGTCCCTGAGTGTATGTTTGACTGGTCTTCCACAGTCCATATATGTCTCCTATTGAAAATGTATGGTGCTTATATGCAATAAAAGTGGAGAAAAATTCACTTCTGAATGCGTAGCAATTAGTATCATCCATTCCTAAATGATTAAAATGTGTAATGGAATGGAAAAGGAGGCGACACAGTGGTAGATGTATCAGTCATAACGTTTTCAGAGTCTTCAAGGCATTAAACCAAATTATGATCACACAAAGAAACAAATCACTTTTTTTATTATGTTTTAGAGAATGTCTAACACTTTTCTGCATCGCTATTTAAGACAGACACTTATCAAATAACATAAAACAAATGTGTTTTTTGACATTCATAATATCTGCATTTTACCAGCTCCTTAAATTCAATGTTTGCCCCTTACTTCCCCCTTTTTAAAATTTTTTTTATCTCTTTTTAGAAAATATTCCAACATTTCAGGAAATGTGTGTAATATAATGCATAGAATTTAGTTAGACAATACTATAATATTTTACCTTTTAAGTTGATGTAAAATGTACTTTCCAAGCTGTAGATATAAGTAGACATTCTTGAAATGTCGTAGCTTCAGTTTGTCTCTGTTAGGCATTGAGACAGATGATAAATATGTTCTCTTAACTTTGAACCAACTCCAACCAACTTTGGTTTTAGAACCAAAACTGAAAAATAATGCAAGTTTAAAAAAAAAAAAAAAAAAAATGGGGGGGGGGGGGGATTTCAGGGAACAAGAAATGGGTTAACAACTTAAAGCAATTCTGCAGCAATGGAGGTTGATCAAACCTTTAAAGTTGGTGCTACCAATTCATACAGGTGTCCCAACTTTGATTAATTACTTTCAACCCACTCTGTGTATAAAAGTAATGTTGAAACATAGTTTGGTACCATACCGTTCCGAACATTATTTGAACAGTATTGTACTGCAAAAAGTGGTGAGTTACTATAATAATGGAAGGAAAAGGCCATTAATGATAGAGAAACCATCAGAACACTTAAAAACAGAGGTCTGTCCTACAGAGAAATTGCCAAGGTGTTAGTGAGTCCAGTTTCCTTCACCATCAAAAGGCACTCAGAAACTGGGGGGCATGCTGACAGGAAGAGGTGTGGCCGACCCAAAGCCACAAAGCATCAGAAGACAAGTTTGTGAGAGTCAACAGTTTCTGTGATAGGAGACTGAAAGGACAACAGCTTCAAACAGTTTAAGTGGTCATAGTACTAAACAATTCTGAGTTTAACTGTGAACAGAAGACTTGATTGATGGGTCGAGTTGCAGGAAGAAAGCCACTGGTGAGACTTCAGAATAAGAAAAAGAGTCTTGTCTGGGCCATGAAACCCCACCAGTGGACAACTGAAGACTGGAAGAAGGTGTGATGGACTGATAAAATCAAATTTGACAGCTTCATTTCATCCTGCAGGATTTTTGTACCCCGTCGAATAGGTGAAAGGACGGTTCCTTGGTGTGTGACATCAACTATCAAACGTGGAAGAGGAAGTGTGATGGTCTGGGGCTGTTTTGCTGGATTCAGGGTTGGTGAAAGACACCCTGAACCAAAAGATCTACCACAGCTTTCTGCAGGACCATGTAGTACCTCTGGGATGGGCCTAGTTGGTCAGGGGTTCATCCTACAGCAAGATAATGACCCCAAACATAAGTCCAAGCTCTGCCAGAACTACCTTAAGAAAAAAGATGGTAAGATTGAAAACATGGAGTGTCCAGCACAGTGTCCAGACTTAAATTGTATTGATTTGGGATGAACTGGACAGAAGAGTGAAAGGAAAGGCACGTTAAAGTGTTACACATTTATGGGAACTTCTGCAACAGAGTTGGAAGAACTTTATGAACAATATTTGATTTGGATTATAGAAAAAAAATGACATCAGTGTGTTCAACTGTTATATCTGCCAAAGGTGTCTACTTTGAGTCAAAAGTTTAGAATACATTTTGGTTTCTAAATTGATTCCATTATTTCTTTTTTAACTTCAGTTGTTTATTTGTTCTATACTTTAATTTCAGAGTACACTGAGGCATCAAACTGCATAATTTTCAATGAAATTCTGGAAAAATTGAGGTGTTCTAAAACTTTTGACCAGTAGTGTATATTAAAGTATTAGAATTCAGCCGACTTTTTAAATAACATTGCATCTCTGTTCAAGACAGACACTTACCAAATAACATAAAACAAACGTGTATTCTGACATTCATAATATTTGCATTTTACCAGCTGCTTAAATTCAATGCTTGCCCCTTATTGATTTGGCCTATGTTTGCACTGACAAAATACTAATTCCTGGAGTAAGATATTTAGCTGTTGCCCTTTTTAACAGCCTGAAGTTTCCTGACCAACTTCGCGTTAATAACCAATCGGCCCCAGAGTTTGATGGTGTGTTGTTCCCTGGAATTTATTTGTCCTCCCATAAATTATTCAGTATTTTGCATCGACTAACTGCCATACCTTTAAGGTTGCAGATCCAAGACCTTGGCACACCTTGCATGTTAATATGGCCAGACACACAAGGTGAAAGACAATCCCAAAATGATCAAGGCTTTAACCCAAGACGATGAGGGTTTTTTTTCTTTTTTCTCCGCGAGTCTCCTTATTGTGTGTCAACATTTTTCTTCCAATAGCAGATCTGTACTTGAGATTTGCGCGTATGAATGTCATTGTGTGAGTCTTTTGCTATGTGAGCAGCTCAGTAACAGCTTGTTGGGCAGAACGTGGGATCACAGCACTGTTCGAAGACTCCTTTGTTGTGAGGCCAACATAGTGTGAAGTATCATGGCCTGTCACCATCAGGATGTCGATGCAGATCCTCAGTCCATCTGTCTATAGAGATCTACCGTGAGGGCCCATCTCATCTCCTCCCCTCTGACACTCAATACAATTGCAAACACCGGGTGGAGGAATGGTTGCCTCTTGTCAAGGTAAAACAAGCTCACACTGACTCATATTGCTTAGAATTGATCTCGCTGCTTGTCAGGAAATGAAGTTGACATGTGTTAAACAGTTGCTGTGTTGAGGGCAGACCAGATAATGTTTCATCTGCTGTTTCTTTTTTTTTGGTTAAAGTTACAAGGCTTCTGCAGATCCCCACTTACCTGAAAGAAAACGGGAGCGTCTGCGATACGGGAAAAACAACGAACTGAAAGAAACAACACTAATGACTGAACAGTTATAGCCTGTGTCATTTCTGATATTTCACTCAAAACAGTAATTATGTTGTGAAGTACCTTGGCATCTCGGGAGCTGATTTTCTCCATTGTTGCTGATGGAAGTCTGTTTGCTTTGACACATGTTTACAGGTGGAGGTAATGGTAACAAACGCAAAATTGTAAAATTAGGATGCAACCACTGACTGTTGGCCAAGTGAAATATAGGTCATTATAGGAATATTATTATGGATTGCGCTCACTTGAAGCACAAACCACCAAAATTGATATTACAGGCCTTATTTTGTGGTATTTTACTGTGAAATTGTAAATGGTACCACACGTGCTAACAGTTTGATTCTGACTATGTTGAACGTTTTCCTTTTTTTTTTTTTTTCTGATGAAGTGATTAGTTAGAAAATGGACATATGGGGTGAGAGTTGTCCCCTCTTCTGATGGCAAATAAACAAAACAAAAAAAACCAACAATAATACTATACTATTATTATAGTAGTAGTAATACTATTATTACCCCTTTTATTATTATTATTATTATTACATTGTCAGTAATCCAGAATAGATGTCATTACATTTCGGGAACAGCAGTTCATAGTTAAAATGTTTTATTAATTTTTAATCCCCCTATTTTTTTTTTTTTTTTTTTTTTTAATAATGGTCAGAATAGCAAACGTCTGTATCAGCAAAACTATTGGTTGAATTCATACCAAATTGGGTTCATAGATTGCCACTGACCCAAAATAGATGGCAATACATTTTGTGAAAAGTAGGTCAGAGGAATTTTTTAAAAATCTTTTATTTTTCCCATTTATATTTATTTATAACAGGCAAAATTTCACATGTGTATAAAAACAGCAATTTTGTTATAATTTACTTCAAACTCTGCATATATGTGTGTGTATATATAGAGGCAATTAATATGCTGACACATTATGCATCAGTTGGATCGATGCCAAAATAAGCTACAGTACGTGTGAGGGGGCGGGGTTTGTTTCCTATTTATGGGTCCAGAGCTGTTCATGTCGCCGTACTAAAACACATCCAGTTGTTGTTGTACCACTTTACATGTGACGATAAAGAGCAGAGGAATTGGATGAAGTTGCTAAGTATATTTACAGCTCCTAAATGACGGGAAAAAAAACAAAAACGGTGCTAGGTAACATTAGCGTGTTCACTTCCGCTGCATCTGTTAAAGCAGATCTTTATGCGTTCTCCTGATAACAGAATAAGGCTGTTACGAGGTTTTTCCACATCTTCACACTTCATGTTTCATTTGTCAGTACTTTATCTGTGCTGTCCAGTTCAGAGGAAGGTAAATAAAGAAACAATTACAGTCAATACCTAACAGAGCATGAAGTGAAGCCATGCACTGCTGTAAACAGACCAGAAGCTGAAACAGTATTTAAGAGAGACTGTAGAAAATTACACTAATAACTGTGTTTGATGCAAATAAATGAATTTAGCCCTGTTTGAACCCTGAGTATTGCTGCATTTAAGTAATGCCTTATATTAAAGGTAAAAAACAACAACAACAACAAAAACAAATAAACAACCATACAGGCATCACTAGTAATTTACTGTTTAGACCAGGAAAGAGTTTTATACGACTGACTAAACAGGCAGACTGCAGCCGGGTCAGGTTCTGGTTCTACTCTTATGGGTTCAGAGGCTGCTGGGTCAAGTTCTGGTTCTACTCTTATGGGTTCAGAGGCTGCTGGTTCAAGTTCTGGTTTTACTCATGGTTTCAGAGGTTGCTGGTTCTGGTTATGATTCTACTCTTATGGGGTCAGTGGCTGCTGCTCCAGGTTCTGGTTCTACTTATGGGTTCAAAGGCTGCTGGTTCAGGTTCTGGTTTTATTCTAATGGGTTCAAAGGCTGCTGGTCCAGGTTCTAGTTCTGCCCTTCCGGTCTCAGAGGCTGCTGCTCCTGGTTCTGGTTCTACTTATGGCTTCAAAGGCTGCTGGTCCAGGTTCTGGTTCTGCCCTTCTGGTCTCAGAGGCTGCTGCTCCTGGTTCTGTACACCTGCACACTGTAAAACGTTGTTTGTTTGGTGAGTTTCCTTTTCATCACTGTGCATCGCAACATTTACGGCACACTCTGGGTTTGTCAAAAGATAATTTGACATCATTATCGTCGTGGTTACGGGAGACACAGTATTTTCAGTTCATTATACAATTATGGTGCACGCCAAAGTCTGTATCATTAATAGGAAACGGTGCGTTTTTTTGGTGGTAAAGGCCACATATCCCTCTATAACAATAGTGCACATGACGGCCACTATAAACTCTAAACTAACTCTGGGGAACCAGACTGTGTGGCATAAGTATTCGACTGTAGGTTTTAATTGGAGGAAAGATGTACCGATAATGATGATCAGCACGTAATAAGTGCTTTGGTGGGTATTTACACCTAAGCTGAAGGTGCGATTGTAAGGTGGGAATTTTAATAATTGATGCCATGTGAGTGTGCTGTGGATGTGAATTTTCTGCAAAGAGTCTAAGGAAGTGGCACCTGGGTTCACCGCAGTGTTTCATGGCTCAGAATAGAAAACATACAGCACCGTGAGTAAGCATCAGAAACTCAGGATGTTAGTGAAAGCTCTAAAGCAGGGGTCTGAAACTCATTTTCTTCCGGGGGCCATATTCAGCCCAATTTGATTCCAAGGGGGCTGGACCAGTAAAATAATAACATATAAAATAATTGCATAATAATGTATAAATAATGACAACTCCAAATCTGTTTTGGTTTTAGTGAAGACATACCCATTAAATTATGAAAATACACACATTTACAATCTGCCCAAACGGAAAAGATATGAATAACCTGAAAAAAACTGAAATTTCTTGTGAAGAATAAGTGCAAATTTATCAATAATGTGCCTCAACTTATTATTTATACATGTTCAAGATAGATCGGATCTATAAACACACTTAATAACAGGCTTAATTTTCTTTAGATATTTCAGGTTTTTCACATTTTATTGTTACAGGATATTTTGTCAATATTTTCATAATTTGATGTTATATTTTGCACTAAAACAAGGACAAAAATAGGAAGTTGTCAATATTTATAGACATAATGTAATATAATTGTTTTTTCACATCAAACCAAGAAGAAAATATATAATTTTTTTTGGAAATTATTCTGTTGTTATTTTACTGTAGATCATATTAGTCTGTGGAATGATAGAGTTCAACACCCCTGACTGTGTTTTTTTTACACTTTGCATATTTCCCCCACGGGCCGCATTAGAACCTGTGGCGGGCCACATTTGGCCCCTGGGCCGCATGTTTGAGACCCCTGCTCTAAAGCCTTACACAGGAACGTTTTATTTTACTAGTGTACATTAAACAAAGCTTTAGGCAGTTATATCTGAAGAAACTACACTTAATCAGATCTCTAGTTTCAGATTCAGATATTTATATAAAAAGATAATATATTATAAATGGGGAGTTTATTACAGATGTACATGAAAGGGAAGAAATAAAAGTACTTCTAAGTACTTTTTTGGTTTGTGACACTATTTTAACAAAACATTTCTGGCAAATCCAGGTATTTTTAAACATTTTTTTGATCATGTAATAAGTTTGCTATACTACGTTGGAAATAAATGTTAATTTTTTCTATTAATAGAATAGAATTTTTTTTTTTTTATGCAAGTAATTTTAAAATAGGAAAAAAAAAAAAGAAGGGTAACGCACTCGGTCACATGATCAGGTCAATTAAGATATACTCTCTCAGATATTATATCCTGCATGTTATTTGATTTTTGTTAGGGGAAGTGTGTGGTGTTTTTTCATTCTAATGAATTATATATTGAATCATTAAAAATAGTTTTTATTTATTATTAGTTTTCATTTTATAAGCCCATTTGAATTCCAGCTGACCCCACGTTGAAAAACACTTACTTATAGATAGGGGACCCAAGCAAACGACCACACCCTCACCCCCCAGCTATGACACACACACACACACACACACACACACACACACCTACTCGTACAGTTCAATTAAAAAAAAAAAAAATACACGAGACGATCAATCAGAGATGATCAATTATTAGACCATGAAAAATCATCATAAACAATGCTATGGCACCAAATACTAACTCTTGTGTGTGTCATGTGACTAAAACAGACTGAAAAGAAAATATGGAATGGATAAAAGCACTGTTTTTGTCAGTACAATGACATAGATATTGATGTAAGAACTGAACTGATGTTGGTTTTTATCAAAAAAACATGTTAAATGGATAGATATCAGCTCTGAAATTAAACTATTATGAGCTATTTTTTGTTGTTATCATTATATTTGTCCAAACAAATGTACCTTTAGTTGGACCAGACATTAAAATGAACAAGAAACTGAAGAAAACAAAGGGTGGTCTAATAATAATTTTTCCATGACTGTACATCTATATTATATAATAGAACATTCACACGAGCAAAAACAGACAAAACATTCCATTCATCTTATAAAACCTATATTTACTCAATAGGAAGAGTCAGAAATTTTTGAAGTGTCGAGACTTGTAGATATTACAGCTTTCAGATTTATCCAGACTGAGGAGAACCTTTTGTGCAACGCTGAGCTAGTGAAAATTGCGATGTCCATCACTCCGATCTTATCAAAACTTGTTCGCAGCTTGTGGGAAAAGAAGTGAAAAGAAAATTGAAAATGCGTTTGTTTGTCTGGGGATTTATCAGTGTGTTTCTGCGTCTAGGAATGTAAAATGCATGCTTTTTTTTTTCCCATTCCTGCAAAAATCTGCAGTACATGATGCTCTGTGCGTCGGCACAGGATTAGTCATCGCACCGAAGGATTCAGTGAATAGTTCCAAAGTTATTTTTTGTGAGAAAATGGACATTTCGGGTAAAAGTTTCTCCATTCTGGACAAACAATACTTTTATTACTGTTATTTTAAACACTTTTTTAAAAAAATTTACAAACAAACACATACACACCCACACACACACATACATACATACAAATAATAATAATAATAATAATAATGATACTTAGTAATAATATGGTAAACCAAAGAAAAAAAATAAAATACATAAATAATAAAAAATATATATATGTATATAAAGAAAAAAATAAAATAAGTAAAAATCACATCATATTTGCAAATAGGAATGCAAGGGTTTCCATATTTTCCAGAGTCATAAATCACAGTGTCATAAATCCGGCCCATGGGATGATATTGATATGATATGGGATGAAAATATTACGCTCGGAAAATTATCAATCAAGGACATTTTAGTTATTTTTTCTGCATTCAGCCCAATTCAATCTCAAGTGAATCAGAACCAGTAAAATATTATCATAATAACCTATAATTAATGAAAACTCACTCAGTCTTCTGTTTGTTTTACTGTGAAAAAAAAAGCTAAAATTACATCAAAATATTTTCATTCCTACGCTATTCTTTCATAAAAAAGTGAATAAGCTAAAACATCTAAAACGAATGTCACACCCATGTACTAGACGGAGGCTCACCAGCCTGTTTTCAGGAGTTCTAAGACCTAGAACACGGAACTCTGGGCACATGGGGATTGTTTTTGTCTATAATATTGGAAATCCTTCTCCAAAATTCTTGCATATGTTCACATTTCTATGTACAGTGATGCAAAGTATACGTCACTGTTCCGTGTTTTTATACAGGTGTCTTGGATGTTAGGGTTGAATTTAAGTTTTTTCAGGTGTTTACATCACTATTATTATCATTTATACTTTGTTACCATGGTTAAGTCATGACACCACTTCCTACTTATGGATTTCATGCCTCTGTACACAACCTGATGCACGACTAAAACAGTTTTGTAATAAAGAGCAGAGGAATTGGATGAAGTTGATAAGGACATTTAAAATTCCTAAATAAGAGAAAAAAACCCAAAACAAAATCTGGTAATTTCACCATAACTCTCATTTTTCAATAAAAGTCTTTGCGTTTTTCAGTCATTGTTAAATTGTTATATTACACAAAACTCCAATGGAAAGACCTTTTTATACAAATAGTCATGTGACTAAAAAAAAAACCTGGATGTGGATGAACGTTAGAAGAGTTTGAACAGAACCATGGTGTGGTATATGTGGACACACCAGGAACCTGAATAATGGAATAATTTAGTACCAGATCGAGGGTTCCGTCAGCGTGTTCATACCCACTGCACCTGTCAAAGCAGATCCGACATAGAATAAGCCCTTTATGAGGTGCAATTTTTTTTGTCATTCCTGCAAAGACTTCCAGTACATCAGGGGTGTCAAACTTGTGGCCCGGGAGCCAAAACCAGACCGCCAAAGGATCTATTCCGGCCCATGGGATGAATTAGTGAAATACAAAAATTACACTGAAGATATTAACAATCAAAAATGTTAACATATTTTAGGTTAATTCAGTCTAAAGTGGGTCAGACCAATAAAACACAATATATATGTGAATGAAAACCACAATTTTTCTCTTTTTTTGTGTAAAAAAAAAAAAAATTACACAAAAATGTTGACATTTACAGATTAGCCTTTTATAAAATAAAATAAAAATTGAATAACCTGAACAAATATGTATATGAAATGTCTCAAGAGAATTCAGTGTAATTGTACCAATATTCTACCTGTTATTAAATATTTTTGCGTATTTGTAGATCCACTGTGTGTACGTTATAATGAACATGTGGAAATGAGGAACTGAGGCCAAATAATGGAATAAATTGTAAACAAAAAAACAAAACAAAAAAATGGCACTTTTTCTTAATACATTTATTTATTATTTTTCCCATGTTTTTCTCATGTTTTACAGGATAGTTTGTAGACATTGATGTTTTAATGATACAATTTTGCTGTTTTCACACTAAAACATAGAAATTACACCTATATTTGTGGAACCGATATCATTTATATATTATTATGTTATTATTTTAATGATCTGGCCCACTTCAAGTCATATTGGACTGTATGTGGCCCATTAACCAACATGAGTTTGACACCCCTGCAGTATATGATGATGTATATAAAAAAAAAAAAAAAAAAAAAAAAAAAATGCTTCTGCACAGCATTCATCACCACACTAAAAGATTCAGGTGTAAATTTAACAGGATTAGCTCACATTACTGAAGTCCATTATTGTATATGAGCTCTTTTATTTTTTTTTTTTTTTTGACTGATATACACAAACATTTCACTTATTCCATCAGCCTTGAGAAAACTAAATACATCCGGTACTGCAGGTATCTGTCTGACCATTTGCAGACTCGGTGTGCTGACTTCAGCCATATCGCTTCTTTAAACTGCCTATTAGCTTGGGTGCTGTATAGTGCTGATGTGGTGGCTGCAAGTAGGCCAGTTTTTCCTCAACTAAATTTATTCAGGCAATCAGAGCTGGCCACACAGGCGCTAACCCAGTGGCTCTGCACAGTAGATTCATAACCCAGCCACACCAGGGAGGTGCCCGGTCCAGCTACAGTCTTATACTACTGATCACCGAGAAGCTGCACTGGAGCGGCTGGAGTTACGTGCCTCGCTTAAGGACAGCTTTAAGGTAATCATTATGCAGATTTTCCCAGATGATACATGGATGCGAACCAGTGACCCTCAGCTTTGAAGTCTGCATTCGTTTCCTGTTGCCTGTGTAGTCTTACCTAAAGGGTTATTTATTCCATTTGATGATCTGATGGTTAACGCATCATCAAATGGAATAAAGAGTGAATATTTTCTACGTTTTACTGGATTTACATTATTGCAAGTGACAGCTAGATGATCACACAAAACGTTCATCGGAAGCAACATGAGATTAACTAATTGAATTTATGCCCATTTCTGGTTTTGATGATGCATATTCGGGGGGTTATATTCCAAGGTGTAAGACTATTAATAAGATAATTCCTACTGGGGGGATTTTTAAAGGCTTTTGTTAAAAAAAAAAAAAAAAAAAAAAAAAAATGGAAGAATTTTCTACACATAGTTAAAAAGTGATGCATAGATGAAAAAAAGCATAAAACAAAAGAGCACATATAGACAAAAAACATCAGCAAATTAAAGTGAAAGTAGTTACAACACATAAGGTCAAAGTGCATGTAATAGTTTGGAGCAGAATTGGCTAATAATATTTTCAATTTCCACCCCAAATCTGATGCTGCAAACACAAATACTGAAGCAAACATCAAACTCCAGTAATAAAGTTATAAAGTTATGTTACTCATGTTGATTCAGGGGCCTCATTTAGTCCAATTTGGTCTCAAGATGGCCAGAAGAGTAAATTAATAACCTATAAATAATTACAAATCTAATTTTTTCTTTGTTGTTTTAGTACAAAAAAAAAACATGCAGTTATGAAATATTTACATTTTATATAAAAGATGTGAATAACTTGAAAAAAATAAAATTTCATTTGTAAAATTAGTGCTATTTTAATAATTTTATGCCTCAACTTATTATGTATGCATGTACATTTCGCATATTAAACCAACATTTGGTAACAGGCATGATGTTGTTAAAATGTTTGTTTGGACCTAAAACGAAAACACAAAATGTCTTATTATTAACACTTACAGATCACAGTGGATCTATAAATGCGCATTATCATTATACATCATTATTAATATTGTTAAAATTGCACATTTCGGGTTCGTCTTTGTTTTTATTTATGTATTCATTTGCATTTTATTATGAAAGGATAGTGTTGTATATGTAAATATTTTCACAGTCTAATGTTTTTTGGGGTTTTTTTTTTTCACTTATAATTTTTTAAGAAGAACATTTGTAGTTGTCATTCATGGCTTTATTATGTTATTATTTTACTTGAGATCACATTGCTCTGAATGAGGAACTGGAGCTAAAATGATTTTTGACAAGTTCAACTGTTAATATCTTCAGGTTTATTTTTGCACTTTCATCCGGCAGCTTGGAATAGCACCGGATTTGGCCCACAGGTCACATGTTTAACACCCCTATTAGGGTTCTAGATTGGATTTTATTTTGGAGTAGGGGTGTTGAGGTAGCACAGCGACCGAGGGCGATTGTGCGGAAGGGGGGATTTCAGTTCACTCCCGAGTTTACTTGTTCTGACACGTCGCGAGCTAGCAACTTTTAGCTACATTTGCTACACTCGTGCTACTGATTCCTTATTAACCATGTTATTAACACACTGTTTAATACATTTTAAGACGACGTGTGGTTAAATATTGTGTTTTCAGAATAACTGTAGTTCAGTCATGTAACATAGATGAGCCGTAGTTATTTACTCTCATTATAGAGGCAGAGGCTGATCACATGACCGGACACTGCGACGCAGGAACACAGTGGGCGGATCGGTCCATGTCAGACCACAGTTATGACATAAACAGGCATTTAATTACCTCTTCACCAACCCTTACTGTGTGACCAGGCAGCCCACCAACAACCAGTTCATCTCCAGGAAGCGGCAAACCGGAAGTTCTAACACAAAGTAACAACAATGGCGTCCCCCACGTAGCCATGCAGAATAGGGTTGATAAATGCATGAGACACATGATAGATACAGATAATTCAGAGTAGGTGCTTCAGGCAACCGTTAATGTTGGACCCTGCGTTTGAGTCAAAATGCCGATACGCTGTACTGAAATTTAGCGTATCCTGAGAAATTTAGCGTATTGGGTCAAAATTTTAGTGTCGGGGCTCATACGCTAAATTGCATTAGCTAGAACCCTGCCTATTATAAACCAATAAATGTGAGAAGAACATGAAATTCACTTGTGCATTATTACTGTCCTTCAGTGTCAGTTATTCCAGTTGAAGCGTACCTGTAGTGAATTTTCATTACTATCTATTTCAAAAGATCACCGGTACTGACACAGACTTATGGTACAATCTGATTCCACGCAGCTGACGGCGGTCTAAGATGATGCATTATCGGCCGGTGTTGGGTGACTTTCTCAGGACAATAGCAGAGTCCAAAGTTTACGGCTGCACGCACAGGCACAAAGGTTTGCTTTCCACTCAATCCTGTTCACTGACTGCTGCTCGTTTACTCCATTACCTGGAATCAACCTGGCTGCGGCCTCATAGGTTTAGTAATTCATCTAATAAAACGGTCCATTTTAAGGCATTTATGATGATTTTTAAGTTTATTTTATTTTTTATTTTTTTTGTGGATGTGTGCGTCTCTTTTTTGTAAATAATACACAAACCATAATTAATGTCATAACCATGGCAGCGTGTACAGGTACATATTAAGCCAAACTAATTAAATATTTTCTTTACTTCCTCATAAGCAACACAAAATTGAAATCGCCGATAGTGTTGTCTGTGGGTTATTCTATGCATGGGATACATTATTATAAAATCATACTTTCCAGAGTTTGGAAATAAATGTATATAAAAATACCTAAATCTGCACATTATTAAGAGAAAAGGGGGTATGTTTTTGACATTTGTATGAAATTCCTCCAGGCTTGTATGAACAAAATGAACATTAATATAACAGTATTTATATTCAGTCTTGTGCGTTCTCTACCAGGTTACTAAATCAGATAACTAGCAAAGAACTCAGGAAAAACAATTTAGAAAGTGTCAGTGGATCCATGCAGAGATTGTCAATCCGATGTGATTCCCCATACTCAGCCATACAGCAGGTTGAGTCTATTTATACTCAGTCACTTAAAGACTGGAAGTTCTTTTACCAGTTTGAGTGTAGAAGAGCTTATTATAAAAGGTGATTATTCAGAAAAATGTGACATTTTTGGCAATTAGGAACATTGCAGCTGCCGCAGGTCTGTCACAGCAGGGCCTGACAGTTAAATCTGGAGTTTATATACATTAAGATTCAGAACAAGTGAAACAACTTGAGAGGAAAAAAAAAAAAGTTCTCGTTATATTTCAAGAAGTTCAACACTTATCTAAACACACTTTCTTTGCAAGGTTAAGAGCATGATGGATTGAAACACCAACCGATCTCTGCTTTTATTTTCCTCGGCAGTGAATTTGTCTTCATTATGTTACATTTTGCTGTGAACTTCAGAGTTTGTGCAGATAAGTGCTGAAGGTTTTCTGAAGAAAAGCACCTTTTTTTTTTTTTTTTTATAGAGAAAAAAAAAAAAAAAAAGAATCCGACTAAAGTCGACAGGTAATTATGTATTACATCCACTTACAATTATCTACTTTGAGCCGTACACAGGAGCTGGGAGCATTGAGTTCCAGTAAGAGCTTTAATTGGTCTTACAGGCCTAATCTGTTTCCCATCAGTATCTTGCTGCAGTTTCAACTACAAATGATCAAAAAGGTTTACAAAACATTTTATTTTATAAATTTTAGGAGTACATAATCCACCAAAACAGCAAGAGAGGCCACCATGAAGTAGATTAACTAATAATTGCAGTCAGTTGACACTAACAGGTGCCTTGAAGAGGCTTTATGTAGTATATTCTGAACACATTTAGGAATAAAATCACCAACAAATCAACACTATGAATCCACAGACTGTGGCACTCAACTGTTCGCACACAGTACCACCAGATTTTCTTCAAACTAAAACTCACAGCTGCTTTTCTTCACACGTTACATCAGCTGATAGTTTACATTATAGGTTTGTTACTGTAAAACCACAAATCACCTCCATTTCCTGCACTGAAGATCTATGTGTAATTAAACGCGGTCAGAACTGTCAGTTTAGTCTGAGCTGTGGATCAACAAATACAAGACAATAACATCCCATAATAACTTTAGGTCTTCATAAGCCTCAGAACTAAACTCATCCACGGAGGAAAAAATGCTGCAATTTCAGTGCTAAACCCCGTTTTCATTTAGAGCTCTGTCCAGTGGTGACAACAACAGAGCATCTAGCTTTTAACATTTTCACTTTTTTTTTTTTTTTACACTTTTACGCAGAGATCCCAGAAAAAAGTGAGATTGTGATTAATGAGTGGAAAACAACTCACTAATTTCCACAGCCAAGCCAAAGGAGTAACAGAGGTGACAGGCTGGACTTGTACACAGCGGACCTGCATTCTGGAATGAAAGGGACAGTGATGCAGAATAATGTATAGTGTGATACAGCGTCGCTAATCATTCCAGAGTCTGTCAAATTATGGCCCCGCCTCCCAGTGTCCTCCATCATCAACATAATAGTATTTTATTATTACTTACTTTCACCGTTTCACAAATGTTAGCATGGATAGAGTCCTCTGTGGGGAAAAAAAGTGAAAATCATCTTGATAATTATTATTATTATTATATAATTTTTATTGAAATAAGATTTTCCAGATCTATTATCTAAAAATAAATTCTGATATTTCAGTGAAAAAAGTTCTTTTTAGGTGATTATATCTTATTTTAAGTGTGACAAGATATTTTGACTAGAAATGAGAAAAATACTCGGTAACATTTACTTTTTTTCCAGTGGCACCTTTTATCGCCGCTCCGTTACAGAGCGACGATAAAGGTGAGACCAGATAATCTGGTTTATATAGATGTTGTTCTGGAATAAAGGCAATATATTCCAGAAGAGAAGTGCTGTGTTAAAGGTTCTTTTGAATTGAATGGTTGTTTCTTCGTGGTTCTCATCCCATTTGGTAACTTGCTTTAAATAAATAAAGTTCATGTCTCAATATTTGCTGTAGCTTCATAGCTCTTCATTAGAATTCTTCAATCGAATGAGCTAATATCTGAAAATGGATAGAACTTGGATCTCCTTTTCAATGTCTTTTTAGTTTAAGCCACATAAATTGAATTTGTTGCTTCTCAGATTTTGTTTAGAAAAACAAATTGGAGCAAAACAGTGAAAAAAAAATCATAAACTTTTTTTTTTTTTTTTTTTTGCAAAAAGTCTGGAATGAAGATTTGGGGCTTACATGACATAAAGAACTAGAAAAGCACTCAGAGAGCACAAACCTCCACCAAGCAGCACAGTTCCCCCACATATTGTGACTGACCCAACAATATTACTCCCACATTTGTTTATCTATTTTATTAGATTCTTGACACTGGAAACTTACCCTTTGCAATTAGAACTACACTATCATTATTTGTTGAATAGTTATTGGCGAAAATTGACATTTCCATAATGGTGGTTTTCTTCAGGATCTAGCTCCATAACTATTGAAGGTACGTCTATAGAAAAGTCCATGGACTATATGAGAAAACAGGAGTTCCACTGCCATCTGGTGGACATTTGTTAGTACTACAGCAACGCCAATAATAACTAACAAAGAATCATTTTAAAAATTCCTGGACCCAGACAGTGATCCGGATCACCTCCAAAATTTAATCAGTTCTTCCTTGTCTCAGTGAACATTTCCTGAAAATTTCATTAAAATCTGTTCGTAATTTTTTAAATTATCTTGCTAACTAACAAACAAACTAACAAACAAACCCTGGCGAAAACATAACCTCCTTGGCCGAGGTAATAACAGCTTTTCATGACAAAGATTTATGCATTGAATCTCTTTCTTTGATCTATTGCTATAATTCTGAATAAAAGACATTGTTTTAACTGAATTTCTATGTTGCATTTACAACTTTTTTTTTTTACTCTTTCTGATTGATTGTTCTCTAGCATGTGACCAATAAAGAAGCTCTTTTATTGGTTCCCAAAGTATATATTGTTTTCAAAGGGATTTTTTTACTCCAGACTTTTATTTATTTATTCATTTATTTTGAAAATGCAAAACATCGGAGCGGCGAATCCGAGAAGCAACAAATTAAATTGGTGTGGCCTTAGAATGTTTTTTTTTTTTGTTTGTTTGTTTTTTTAGCTATAGTTGAAACTGCCATTGTACCAACCAACAGCCAAACTCTTGTTGCAAGACAGTAGGATATTGGGAGCAAATATCAATTTAGTGTAACGGTGCCCAAAAAATCTGACAGCAAACTCAACCGAGTGCATTGACGTGGCGCTGCAGCTGCTCACTCTGCTGTGGATAATGGTCAAAACATCTCGCTCTTAGTGTGAATGTTCGATTTTTGGCTGAATAGTGAATATGGATTGAGTTTGTATGTATTGTGGACCAAAATAGACATCCTATTCTTTACTGTAAATAATAAAATAAATAATTTGCACCGACATTTTCTTGTTTTGTTGACTGTAGCAACATTACAACTAACCTGATTTTTTTTTTTTTTTTTTTGTCGCTTGTAAATCCTGTTTTTTTTTTTTCTTTTTCTTTCAGTCCAGGACTCATTGCATATGATGTGTGCGGTTGAATAAACACACACACACACAGAGACGCACACACACAAAGAAATAAATATCGTTGTCACTGATAATAATACCATTTCATTAGGGTTACACTGCAATCACTGAATACTGAAAGGGAGGTGTTCTGTAACTGCCAATGAAGCCGTCCTGCTAAATTGATGGCTATGTTAAATGAACACCCACGCACAGCGCACTGCATACATCTGCTATTAAACAGTTTAAGAGCAGCTTGTTCAGGTGTTGGTGTCGGAATGAGATATTGCAAATTCTCTCATCAAACATCTGATCTCTGCACAGATTTGCAGGAGTTTTAAATATTAAAAGTTGTCCATCATTTATGATACAGATAATAGTACTTTTAGTGGAGTGATTTTCAGTTTTTGTGTCTCAGATTATGGTAACCAAGAATGATTTTTTATGTTTTTTTTGTTTTGTTAGTATTTTTTCTTTTATAAAGTAGTGGCAGAATCTTATTTTTTTATGTAAATGTAATTGCATTCATGATTTCACTGGCATTCTGTGTTTTCTTTTATGCAAACATCGTTTCTCTGTGTTTTCATAATTACACTCTGAGCTCATCTTGCAATTTTGGTCATTTATTATCAGTGTTGGAATGTAACAAAGTATTTTTACTTTGTTACTCTACTTGAGTTGTTGGGTTTTTTTGTATTTACTTTACTTCAGTAAAAATAATAATGCATACTTTTACTTCACTACATTTTGTGGCAGTTATCTGTACTTTCTAC
>JAPSES010095137.1:0-20770 GCA_029822895.1 Maxillicosta whitleyi | reverse complement strand
ATCCGTACAAAACATAAATGGATGGATGAATGTATGTAGAATTCAGTCTCTTCATTCACATTACATTTTTATATCCTGAAATCACTGAAGTTGTTATGTTCTCATTTTAACTCCTGAACAACTGCATCACAACTGCATCACAACTCATAAAAGTGCATTCATTTGACCTAAAATATAGTTTTATTGCAGACTTTCCTATTTACCATTTCACAATGCCTTTGACCATATTGTAAAATTCTATCATACATTTTTTTCCATACTTTATTAAGACTTTCACACAAAATTCAAGACTTTTCAAGGTCTGGAAAACAGCGTTTCGAAATTCCATACTTATTAAGACTTTCAAGACTTGCGCACACACCCTGGATATGTTTGTCAGGCATATTAGAATATTCAGAAAGTGTTCATAAAGTGTGTGTTCTGATAAATCAATCGGTTTTTCGATGTATTCTTATGGTCTGTAAGACAATTTGATACCTGATCTTTCAACTCAACCCTGCTCTTATTAACAGGCTGGGAACATGTAAAGAACAAATATGAATACAGAATTTGTAACACCTCATTGTTTAAAACAAATCTATTACAGCTAAATTCTTTTTTTTTTTTTTTTAAAAAGCCTCTTCTGGCATGGACGTCCAACCTTGCTACTACATACAGTTTTAATACTGGAACCTAAACACAATGCTTTATGATCAGCTCACTACTATTTAAAATATGACTATTGTGAATTGTGCAGGTCTCATGTAGACAGCATATTCTGAATTATGTCTTTTTCTCCCACATAGAACATCTTTCGAGTTAGATATTTAAGAGATACTGATATTACTCGGATTTCGGAGGATTCTTTGTATAGAGCACATTAGAGAAACAGGCCAACTATTTAGATATCATCAAAAGAGAATATCCATAGGTTTGTGGATATGGACAAATATTGCAACGCTATCATTTTCAAGAAGGTTCTTGAAGCACTGACAGAGGAACAATGTTCTCAATGGCTAACATGCATTCAGAAGAAATACTTTTTTTTTTCTCAAATCCATTTTTCAGTGGTGGACAGTTGCATGCAAAGACAATTATTAGTTTCATTTTCAAAGTAAATTTTAATTAGCCATTTTAAGTAGGTAGAGTAAGAGTAAAATTTTTGGAAGTAACAGTGAAACTTTATACATATAAATATAGTCTTTGTAAGCTTTAATTGTGAGAGCTTTGGTCTGACCTCAGTGCCCGACTCAGGAATGAAGCTCTTAATCTCCACTGTGTTTCCCGGAGCTGGGAATGGAGCCTCACGCAGCTTCTGCATGAATGGATAGATCATGGCCATGGAGATCTGCCGCCGCTTCTCCACCTCATCAAAAATCTGGACACAGACACACATTTGAGGAACAAGCAAACAAACACTGCCCCAAAACAAACAGTCAACAAACACAGCATAGTTTATGTAGATTATATTTCTCTCCATTATACATATAAAACAAATCTGCAAGACATCCTTCCTTCATCTAGGTTAACATTTCCAAAATGAGCAACATCTTCTTGAAAAAGTAGTTTGTACATCAGTTGCAGACAGGCTGGAGTACTGTAAGAACGTCCAAATAACTGAAAAACCTCTATCTATTCCAAAATACTTCAGCTCAAGTACTAACAGGAGTCAAAAAGAGAGATCACATTTCTATCTGTTAGAGTAAGAACAGACTTTAAAATCCTTTTTGTCCTCAAGTCTCCTACAGATAATGAAATAATAGGTTTATTGCCAGTCATACTGTGCAATACGAATGTAACGAGTCAAAAAGTAAGCAGAGCTTACTGATATCCCCCCAGTTACACAGCACAACACTTGCCCCTCCTGCCCACCAATACCCACCCTACCTACACAAGGATTCAAGTTGAGTCTTACCTTTCAGTCTTTTAAAAAATTTGTTAAAAAAAAAAAAAAAAAAAAAAGATGATGATGATAAAAAAAAATTAGAAAAATTGAACATGCAAATCAAATTTGAAAAGAATCAGGTAAATAGTGTCAAAGAAATCTGTTCAACAAATTCTTTCAAATTTCTTTCAAATTGAAATATTCAAATATTTGTAAAAAATAAAATAAATAAATAAAATTAAAAAACAATAATAATCAAACATCAAACTGTGCACTGTACCTCTCCTAGCAGTAAAGAACATGTATGCCAAATTTCAGACAGGTGTAAGGATGAACAGAATTCCTGGTACATCTATATATAGTATATACCACAACATATAGGTCTAATAATAATGTTGCCCCACAGGTGGGGTGGGACCCCACCCCCAGGCTCCTCCACTGTACTGAAAACATATCTAAAATGTATTGAACAAAAGACCTCTGTACCAAAAACGTACCAAACCACATTTTTTCTTTAACAGTACACCCACACAAAGAAATTTTAAGCATGTTATTAATAATGAAGCTCAGATAACCTAAAATAAGAATCTGAGGTGAGATCAGATTGGGCACCTAGTCATGACTTGGGAAGAAAAAAATCATGTGCCACTCCTTGATCTCAATGTCATTCAATTCAACTTCTGAACCCACTTTTCCCTCACTAGGGTCTCAGGGGGTAATGGAGTCTATTCCAGCTGCCTATGGGCAAAGGCTATGGGCACCCAGCTCTGCAGGGCCAACATACAGAGACGAACAACCAATCACCCTATGTGCACTTATTGGTTAACCAATGAACCTATAAGAGCACATCTGTAGATGATGGGAGGAAGCTGGAGTTGGTCCAGATCAGGAGTCACCAACCCTGGTCCAGAGCTACGATCATGCATGTTCTAGATGTTTCCCTCACACCTGATGGTCATTATCAAGCTTCTGTAGAACTTGACGATTGGTTTATCACATGAATCAGGTGTGTTGGACGAGGGATACATCTATAACATCCAGGAGGCTCCTGAGGACAAGGGTTGGTGAACCCTGATCTAGAAGTCATTTTATGTTTTCAGTAGTTTAGTAGATATAGGAGGTAGCAGCAGACATCATGATCAAAGTCATCTCTACATTTTGACATTTGTTTTGACTTTTGTTTGAGACAGAATAAAATTTCCACTACTCCACACTGGTATTCAAAATATTCAAGAGGAAACAACGGAAAGCAACTTTCTGTTGTGCATAATTTATTTGAAACCCCATCTTCTTTCTACCTCATGCTACTGTGACTGTTGTTCTGTGGACACTTGCCACTGAGATAATGCTGCCTGCTGTGTTTACATCTTCACTCTGACTCTAGTTGTGCTCACATTTCAAACAGCTGACACTCATTAAGATGTTACAGTACTTTGTTAATTTGCATGTTTCTAAAAATTTGATCCCATTCCACTGCCTTCGTCTATGGGATGTAGAAGTGGAAGGCTGCACAAGGGCCAAGACAAGACTAACAAAACATGACACACCTGATCAGCTGTTGACCAATGAGTTGATCAACTATTCTGATAATCTATAACCAGTATGTGCAATTTGTAAGAAAAAAAAGTCTAAATTGTTATTCAAACCTCTTGAGTGTGAATGTTTTGACATAAGATATCGCAATTAATTCTTCAGATAAATCAATCACATTGTTGAATGGACAGACAGACAGATGACAAAATCATTACAATACCCCTTCAGCCCAAAGTTGGCAAGAGGGGTAAAAACAAAAACTCAATTTGGAGAAACTCATATCAAAGTCAAGGTATGAATATCAGTATGTGCATTAACACATTTCAACATTAATATGAATCTTTTAATAACAATCACCTTGGAAAAAAGGCCAAAACAACCCATGCTGCTGATAATGCAGTAAGCCTCTGGTGGACGAGCTCCCTTCCCACTAGGCTGCGGAGGAAAGAACCAGAAAAAAACAGTTAGCTATCTACAGAAAACCTATTGTGCATGACAAAAAGTTCAAATCAACACACTGACCAGTAATCTCCTACAGTATCCATTTCTCCTACTGCCATCAATCTCAGTCAGAACAAAAGAGAAGGTCTCACTAGAAACCAATGTAAAAAGCTCAGAACACTTGTAACCACATGTCAATAATTAACATTAGGATCAAATATGTGACTGAGGTATAGGTGTACCTGTGGTATTCTGTCAAAGGAGCCCAGTTGATACCCTCTGGGAAACAGAAAAGGGTGATTGCCTTCAGGGTCTTTTCCTCCTCCTCCTTTTGAAATCTTGCCATCCCATCTCTCTGAAAGTACAGAGACACAAAACTATATTATTAACAACTAGAACTAGCCCTTGTGTTGTAGTATACCTTTGCAAACCAGCCTGCATCAGTCTGCATCAGTGCCTGTCAAGTCGAGCCGGTACCATCTATGGGAAACGCAGCATAAGTGTAGACAAGAAAAGGAAAGTAAGGCCCATTACCAATTTACCCCTCATCCCTAATCCTTACCCCTACCCCTACCCCTTGGCCCTTGCACTTGGCACCACACCTTGAAATGGAGCTGCAAGGGTTAGGGTTGAAACAAAATGTGACAGCCCTTCGCAATTAATTAAATCATCAGCAGTCATCCGTTGTTGCTATTAACAGATGAAACAACTTTCTTTCCGAAAGTATTCACCATGTCGTCAGTAGCTGTAACAGTGTTTGTTGCATGGGCTTTGGTCATCTTTTTATGGCAATCAACTGTACAGAAATGTGATCTATAACACACAGAAACAGCATTAAACAGTCAATCAAATGATCAAGTTGTTTATGAAGAAAGTACTTTACATTTGTGCATTTCTTTCATCACACTGCTACACTTTTTGGCTGTGTTTACCTCCATCATGCCAATGATTCAAACAGAATTATGGGAAGTTTCTATTAACCCTCCATGTATAGTGTTCCTGAAAAATCTCCATTTCAAGGGCTATACAGCCCTTCACCTTAGCCCTTCCCCACCATCTGATTGAGAATCGGGGCAACACTTCCCCTGTGTATGCGCAAAACAGAGGGGTAGAGGACCAAGAGGTTAATTGGGATTCAGCCTAAGAATGTATTTAAAGCCGCTCTTACATCCCCTCGTGCGTGTTTAGAGATCGTGCAGACTTGGAGTTCCTGTCAGGCGTGGAGTTGTCGCAGGGTGAAAATTAAATCGGAGGGGAAGTATGTAGTAAGTATTAATGAGTGGGTGTGTCTTGCTCATAAAGTGAATAACGCAAGTGGTCTGTACGCCTTTTTTGAAGTAGGAAGAAGGAAGGAGCACGAAGATCTGTACTTCTGTCGCACAATGAGTGGGAGAATTGGATGTGAATTGCAAGTGAAGTGTACGTTTTCAGAAATCGTAATGATGAATAAGGAACACACAAGTGCTAAGCAAGACAATCGTGCGTTAAATTGGAAAAACGCAGGTAAAATCCCACTAATATCAGAGGGTGCACTGAGTCTGTTGATCATCCACTGTTTCCATCCAATATGGCACTACCCAGAAGGAGGCGCCGTCGGCTTTTACAGCTGTTGTTGGACAGGAAGTGGAAGACCGTGATGCAGCGCTGGCAGGAGTTGGTGCTGATCACGTTCATCGTCTGAGTGTGACGTACTTCACAAGTACAGTAGTAATACTCAACACGCATTTTGGAAGTAGGTAACACACATGTTATCATGTACATTGAAAGCAAGTGGAAAGTAAGAGCCTCTTGGTGGAAAGTACACCTTCGTGGGAAAATACCCTGGAATTGTTGCATGTTTTTGCCTGCGTTACACGTGAGCCTATTGAACTTACTCAGTACTTTTGTCTTGCGAACTCTCACAGCCAGGTCATACCGAAAAACTGGCTGGCCAGTTTTCAGGCTGTGTGCAGAGTGTGACATCCACCCAATGGGTTTAAAAGCTGGCATTTGGAACCAGGGCTGTCGTGGTTTGATCTGGAGGCCGGACTGTAGATAGAAACTTCCGAACCAAAAGTATTTTGCCTGGAAAGTAGTTCCAAACTATACAATGAGATCAAAACCAAAGTAGAATCACAGCGGAAAGCATGTAGGATAGCTCCGATTGTAAAATATTTCATTTTCTATAGGATTTATGCTGCTCATTGCAATTTCATTTGGATATCATTTATCACGGAATAACTTCAGCTTCAGATTGAATTAGCAGTTTTGTACCATTTTCTACAGATGCATGTATGTGGGGAGAGGCTGAGGTCTGAGTTTAAGTGGGTTCCTGGGGAGCTTTCGAGGGGCCAGAGCACACACACAAACAACATTTCTATACCGTCTGTTTTCTCCGCTAGCTGGGGTTGACCGGTCCATGGATTACTCTCCTCCACATTTCTCTGTCTCCTTCCATCTCCTTCTCCAACCCCATCACCCTCATATCATCCTCAACCACATCCTTCCATCTCCTCACTGGTCGTCCCCTCCCTCGTGTTCCTGCCCCCTCTACCCACTTCTGTATCCTCCCCTCTTCTCCACACATGTCCATACGACCTCCACCGCTGCCTCCTTAACCACACCTCCATACACCACATGGTCACTTCCCACAGTCCTTTACTTCTACTTCTCTCCACACCCATATCCCCTTCGTCTTCCCAACCTTCACTTTCAACCCCTTCGCCTCCAACGCTCGCTTCCATTCTTCACACGCCCCCATTACCTCTTCCATCCACTCACCATTCAACATCACATCATCGGCGTACATCAGACTCCTACATAGCCCCCTTACTCCGTTTGTCAACACATCCATCACACAGATGAACAATAGTGGGACAACACCCACCCTTGGTGGACACCCACCCCCACTTCAAACTGTCCTGACCCCATCACCACCCACCACTGCACTTGCCTCTTCGTACATCTGCAGAACCGCCCTCACCATGCACTCTGGTACACCGTTCTTTCTCAGCACATATTCGATCACCTTCCTCGGTACCCTATCAAACACTTTTTCCAGATCAATAAACACCATAAACAACTCCTTTTCCACCACCATAAACAAGTACTTTTCCTGAATCTGCCTCACTATAAATGCTACCTCCTCCCACGGCCCCAACACTTGCTCCGTCCCATTCATTTTCTACATTCATCAGGTTTTCACAGTACTTTCGCCACACTTCCACCCTCTCTTCCACCTGCACCTTCAACTCTCTGTTCTTGTCCTTAACACATGGTTCTCCCACAACGTCCTTTCCCTCTTTGTTCCATTGTTTCACCCATCTGTACACCTTGCTCACCTCCTCCCTGTTACATTCCTCGATATGTCTTTCCGCATGCCTCTCTATCCCCTTCGCCACTTCCTTCCGTGCCTCCTTCTTTAACTTCCAGTATCTCACTCTGTTCTCGTCTCTGCCCTCTTTTTGCCATTTCTTATACGTGGTTTTCTTCATATTCAACACCTTCGCGACCTGATCATCCCACCACCATGTCTCCCTATGCCTCCTGCACCCTTTACTAAGTCCGCACACCTTCTCTGCCACTTCTATCAACCCCTTCTCCAAACATGCCCGCTTTTGAGCTGGGCATGACCATTTACCTGTCTCTGACACTTTATTGACTATTCTTCCTATGTCTGCCCTGGGAAGATTCTGAGTGGACAAATTAGGTGTCAATCAAAAACTAACTCTCTCAATCAATACTGGTAGAAAACGTAAATTATGGATGTTATCTTCAAGGAAAATAGAAATAAAATATTAAAGTTGGATAAATATTCCTGCAGTTTATGTGCCTTTGTGGATCTTACCTGTGTTTTGGACCTAAATACTTCACTGGACTGTTACGAGAAAAACAAGACTTCATTTGTCCTGATCAATATATGATTGAGCCTTCAAAAGTTAGAAATGCTAAATTTCTAAAATGTGTCATAGAGCATACTGTACTCCACTTGTGAGATATCATATGAAAATGTCTAGAAGTCCCAATTGTGACTTATGCCCAAACATGCCTGGCTCGCCCTGCCCCTCAAGCCCGGCCTGAAGGGACCCAGTGAAACACCCTGGAGACCTGCCGCCACCACCAGAGGTGTAGGGCTTCACCCTGGAAAATGATATTGGATCCACATTTTTGCTACAGATTTTGGCTTTTTAAGTCTGTGGTCTTAAACTTTTGATTGGCTAATAAATATGCTATTTCAGTTTAAGTGTTGTTTCCAATAAATTGCTTACTCAAAATTTTGTTTTGTCTCACTCTCATTTCTTCTTTTTGCATTTTAAAACTCTACTTATAACCTTGGGGTCCAACAGTGCAAAATGTAAAGGAAGAAGCTCCTGCTACAGTGCTGTGGGACTGCTTTCTCAATTGTCTATTACCACAGAGCCAGTCAGCACCCCCATTATATCCTGTGTAGACTGGTAACCTGTAGCTTGTCACCCTGCTGCCACATTACTGTGGCTATAAACATTGTATATGCCATGTGCCATCTGGTTACAGGAAAAGGCTAGGGTACCAGCTAACGGAAACTGGTTTGCACGTCACACTTTCAGTTTCAGCATATGCACCTAAATAATGTAAGAAGTGGTGACTGTTTTGCCACATAGGAGGAATTTGCCTGGGTTTTTGATGAATATAAAATCAGTGCAGAATTTGGATCATTTTATTGGTTCTGTGACAATAGACTAACATATTTCATGCCACAGTACTAATGTTACTATGTATTATGTTAAAACATAATGGCTTTCATTTATCAAATGAACATGACAGAAAAGTGGTATACAGTCATTTTTACATAAATTGTAGGAATTTATCAACCTGCTCATGAGTTTAGGCTATGCTCAATTCTCACAACAGATCTTAGTCCATGTGGGTAAGTCTAGGCTCAGTGTGGACATGCAGCACATTAAATCTGATCATCATATGAAAATATTTTGTCACATATTCATCACCTAAAATGTTATATAAAAACTGTGGAAATTTCACAACTGTTTCCAATTAACAAGCTTAACTGTGTTTTTGGTGTTAAATAGATAAATGGATGGATAAATTTCAATATCGAGACAACATTTAATCTATCTCAAATGATTTCTACACAGGAATTAGGATATGACTGTCCTGATGAATCATATGTAAATATTGTCTTCAGGTGATTTCTGCATACAAAGCTGCATTGGTTTATTTGGTAGATTAATGAGGACCACCATGTCAAAGCCCTCACTATAACCAGAACTGACATTAAAATAACTGCATTTCATTGATCCTGCCAGTACAAACAACCATATTACAATTTACACACATAGCAGCAAGTCATTGTCATGATGATATTCTCTTAGATATGGTGTTTAGTTGTTACCATCATGTCCTAATATGACCTGTGTTTTCTGAACCACATCAAACTGACCTTGGGAAACTGGTAGGTGATCTGAGGTTCGTAGTTGCTGCCATCTTTGGTCTGTTTTAGGCTGACCACCACCAAATACTCAAAAAAGTATTGGCCACTGACGTAGCGGTGTTGCCTAGATGAGTTTTCTGATGGCACTGGGCCCAGTGGTTCCATAGGCTCAAGGTCTTTGACTCCTGCACAGAAATACACAGGTGGCACATATAGATTTCCTCCAATAGAACTAGAACTTCACATATCTGCAATTTGTGATACCACTTATTGTTCCTTTGCTGCTTTTAAATGGGCCAGGTTAGATGACTATCGCTGCTCTAAATCATGTTATTCTTTGTGGGGGCAGCCGTGACCTAGAGGGCTGGAGAGTTGGATTGTGGCTGAAGGGTCGCTGGTTTAATTCCACAGACTGGCAGAAAAAGTTGTTGGCTGATGTGCCCTTGAGCAAGGTACTTAACCCCCCACTTGCTTCCTGGGTGCCCACTATGGCAAGCCCGGTGCAGTTTGCATTGTGTGGTGTGTTCCTGCATGTTCTAGAGATGGGTTAAAAGCAGAGGTTGAATTTCATCGTGTGGTAAAAAGGAGTATTACTGACGTTTAAAGGATGTTAATCTTAATCTAAAAAAATCTGGTCTTGCAAATTTGTTCAACCCAGAGTAAGTCAGAAAATTCTAGACATCTGCTGCCCAGTTTTCACACCTCAGTCAGATGAGCTCTGGCTCCTTCAGACTGCCAGCTTACTCGTGTGTTCTCTGCTGCATTCCTTCCTCTTTGTCTCAAACAAAAACTCACCATCAAGTGGACTCTTTTTGGCAACAATAGGATAGTAACCTGCATACCTGCTACTGCAAACTAATCCTGCTGACAACCGTTAATACGGAGGCTTTAGTCTGATGTCTTGGCATTATTAATAATATCATCATCATCATCATCATTATTATTATTATTATTATTATTATTATTATTAGGAGTAGTATTGTTTTTATATATACTGATTTCATGCAGTTTTTCTATTCATGTGGTGTTAAATATTTGGTTTATTTTATTTTGTAAATTTAGACTATTTTGAGTGTTTTCAGTAAGTTAGTGTTTACTCTGTTGGCTTCACCCATCACACTTCTCAAACTACTTCTTATCCAACTACTGGCATTTATATTTCAACACAATCAATGACTGATGACGCAGACTTTTTCCTCTTTAATAGTTATGTGCCAGCCATGTCGTGTTCTCACTTTCTGCATTTTTTCCATCAGGTGTTCCTTTGAACGTGACAACAGTTGAAGCAATGTGAAACAGGACATTTTTTCAGTCTGGTTAGTCATCATTGTTCTTATTTCCCACTAAAAATAAACTTCTCTATGTAGGTGATTAGATTTGATTTTAAAATCCATATGAGTGCAAACCTACATTTGTCTTCAAATTTATTTGAAATAAATGTAAGCAAGGCTAGAGTACTGCAGTAGGAGTCTGCAGGCCTATAAATCCCATACATTGTCTGTTCAGATAATGTATGTAAATGATAAATGATACATTTTTCACAACACACAGACCACACGTTTTGTGTGGTCTGTAAGATTATGAGATAAAATACTTAAGTCTCCTTGGATTTGAGCCATAAAATACAAATTCTGTGACGCATGGTTTAATGCGGTATTGCAGTTGAGTACTTACGATCTCTCTTGCCTCTGCGGAAGGAGGACCACATGGCACTGACCCTTTTGAGGGCTCCCTGATGTCCACCTTCATCCTCAGCAGATGGATTGGAACCTGTGGCAGAAACACAATTTCAGTATCTCAATACAGGTATGGTATAGAGATATCTCTCAACACCTCCATCCTCCATTTATTGGCCCTAAAGTTATTGCTGTGCTTCTTCAAATAAATAAATATAAATCTTGGATATGTGTAAGCATTAGGCAGCTGACCAGAAATCTCATGGTGGGAGTTCTCCATAGGTACCAGGATGTACTATAACCCTCTGTCCCTCTCCTTATTATGTCTATAAAACACAAGTGACCTCTGTGCATGTGCTTGCATGCATGTATGTGTATTGGCGTTATAAGTGAAAAACTGGAGAGATCTAGCCTGTGCTTTTTGAAGTGCTTATGTATTTTGGGTCAAAGATCAGACTGCATATCGATACAAATGATACTTTTGGAGTTATCACTTTTTAAAATTACCATCGCCGTCATGCAGAGTGGGACTACAGTTTCATGATTGTAAGATTGTAATTGTATTCCAAAATTACTAATATCTCCAAAAATAGTGATCCTATCAACTTGTCAAGATATTTAATTTGGAGATGGGACGATTCCTCAACTGTAGGTACCAAAATGGGCAGGTAAATACATCTGAATTTGTCAGAATCATGCCAATATACAGTACCTCTCTCTCTCTCTCTTTCTCACACACACACACACACACACACACACACACACACACTCTGAGCATTATAGAGTATATTATATCATATAGTATATGTATATAACTGTATATGACATATACAGTGTAGCACATTTCTATGCACTTACTGTGTTTCCCTGTTGCATCAGAGATGCGGTTACCTCTGGGCTGCTCACCTGGTGAAGAAAGGAATATCAGTATCCTGTCAGATTGGCTTTTTTTTATTTTTGACTTGGAACCTATGTACTGTCACCAGCATTTAAGATGCAACTTGATAAATGAATTGAATTGTTAACTAATAGAAAAAAATGACACATAATTGGATAATCTTAAAATCTAGTACCTTCTCTTCTTTTGAGGTGTAGTGAGGGACTGCCTGTTTTAAATATTCTAAATGTAAATGTAAAAAAAAAAAAAAAGAAGAAGCAAAACGCAATGATCTGTAAATCTCACAAACGTGTATTTTATTCACAATAAACCAGAAAAAACATCATATGTTTAAACTAAAAAGATACATCTTGTGATTCTGCTGACGTGAAATTCAGACAGAGGGTAAATAGTAGTCTGGAGAGTGGATGAGACGTAGGGAAGTGTGAACTGTTATAATAATGGATTAGATTTATATAGTGAAATTCTATTTTTAGTGTACTCAAAGCATGTGTACATTAGAGCCATTATTCATTCACTCACATGTTCACACTCTGGTGCTGGTAACCTACATACAGCTACACACAGCTGCCCTGGAACAGGCCCCCAGAGGTGTAGCTGCCAGTCTGCACCAATGTCTTGCCCAAGGACACAATGGCAGATGACTAGGACAGAGCAGATTTGAACCACCAACCCAGCGGTTATGGGACACCCCCCACTACCTTCTTAGCCACGGCCACCCAGTTTAGACAATATTACAAAAAAAGCTCCAACATAAAATCAGTATACATACATTAAACATAACATTTTCCTTATGTAATGATGAGCAGCTGTTTTTCATCCAAACTGAAAGTTATTCCTACAAATGAGGCAGTAGAAGCAACTAATACAACTATCATATAATAGCAATACGAAGATATAAATATAAATCTAAGAAGAGTAACTACACTACAGCTGAGTGATGACAACTCAGAATAGATAACAGTATTTTTATTCCGTCACATACACTAGTTGAACCCTTTGCCGGTGGTGGAAAGAACGAGGGTGAGCCAACATCATCATCATGACTGTGCAATGGCTACTTTAATGTGACAAATAAGTACATGACTCCAGAGCTGCTGACAGTCAATGTAGAGAACATGTGGAATTTGTCCCCTTGAATTAGCTCTTCCACTGAAATCACTGTTACCCAGTAGCACAGGTTTTGAAACCTGTGCCTTTCCTACTAATTCTTGTGTCAGACAGTAAGCTGACTCATTTGTTTACATCAGACTCCCACGAAAAAAAAACCCAATGACAACAGCATTCAATATTAAGTATGCAGCAGAATGAGCAGAAGAAAAACATTGCTAAATTCATACTTTACTGGGAAATAGATTCTGAACTTTTTAAATTTATGACACAACAGATATGCACTTACATCTTAGTGTGTGAAGTGAATAAATTAAACACAGAATGGAAACTTCCTAATTTGTCAAGAAAGAAACAAAGAACATAAATGGGTATAACTCCATAGTCGTACATCGTATCTGAAATTTTTTTGCCGAGTTATCCCTGTTTTTGTTTTTGTTGTGTAATTGTCAACAATGCAACTGCTGCTATGGCAACTGTCATCATGGCAACTGTTGCTATGATAACTGTCATCATGAAAAGTTTTTGATAGAGTTATTCCTTTTATGTTTTTGCTGTATAATTGTTGCCATGGCAACTGTAACTGTCAGCAAAAAGGGATGCTGTGGCTCAGTTGGTAGAGCAGGTTGTCCAATGGCCAAAGGGTTGGTGGTTCAAATCCTGGCTCCCACTGTCGACATGTCAAAGTGTCCCTGAGCAAGACACTGAACCCTAAATCACTCCCAGTAGGTCTGGCATGGCAGTGCCTTGTATGGTACATTAGCATAGTATCCTCCTACTGGTGTATGAATGGGTGAATGTGAGGCTCTGTAAGTGCAGTCCATTTAAAAACATAGAGGGGTATAACTCCATAACCGTATGTCATATCTGAAAAATTTTGATTCGATTGTTTACTTCATTCAAAAATAAGGACTGAATTACAGATTACACCCTGTTTTCCTAAATTGTGCTTGGTATACGGCCTGTTAGTCTCGCCTTGATATTCAAGCCCTGAGATCCCAGACCGATTTCTCATTGAGGAAGATGGATGGCTGGCCAGGCTAATTGGTTTGTCACTAGCAAGGTTATTTTGTATTTATTTTAGTTTCTGACAGAAAAATGTGTTGGGTTAATGTCAAAATGTAATTATCTGCCTTTTCCCCCCCACTAACATCTCAGTGTAATGTGAAAATCTACAATCTTAAATAAATAAATAACAGAGGACATTTTTCTAGATAACTAGCATGGCCATAGCCAGACACCTACATATCTGAAAGACCTCCAAGTTCCGTAGAACCATCTAGAGCACTATGGTCTCAACATGTTAACTTACTGATGGTTCCTATAATCTTCATATGTAGAAGACGGGTGCTCGAGGCTTCAGATATCAAGCTCTTCTATTGTGGAACTGCCTTCCTGAGTCTGAGAGGTAGGCACCCTCCCTATGTTTAAGACTTGGAAGAAAATATTCCTTTCTGATAAAACTTATAGTTTGGGTGGCTCAGGCTGCTCTTGGTTATGTTGCGATAGGTTTAGACTGGGAGACTCTGCTCCTCCTCCTGTCTCCTCCTCTTCTCCCCCATTTGTGAACCAGCAACTATGTTTCTGATGCGTGTTCTTCCCTGGAGTCTCTGTGCTTTATGTCCTCTCAGGTTTTCCCTGGACCACCTGTGGACCTGCTGCTGTCCTTCCATCACTATTATTCATCTATCCATATAGCTATGATAGTGTTTATCATTTAGTTACCATATAAAGTGTCATGAGATAATTTTTCTTAAGTACTATATAAATAAAATTTTATTTCATTAAATTCCCAAGCTCTATACCAATACCAAAGGCCAGATGACCTACAGCTGCAACAGACAAAAAAGAATCCCACTCTACACTTGCTGGGTTTGGCTTTCAGTCTTTCCCAGCTCTCTGGTTCCTGACAATAACCTACTTTACTAAAGCCCCACACAACAACAGTAACTGGATAAGGTGTTTGCACTTTGTCAAAAGCAGTTGTTCAAGCCAACACCCTACACCTGTGCTACTTTTCACTCATTTAGTAGCTAAAGGTGGTGGCTGTGACCCAGGAGGTACAGCAGGTTGTCCACAAACCCCAGCTGCTATTTGCAGGCCTTGGTGTCCTCAGGAAATACACTGAGCTATGACGTTTGTGTGCTTGAGTGGAAATCATTTAGTAAGACACCTTGTCAATAAAGGCTATGCAAATGCACAGTCATTTACCATTTAAAGAATATTTATGACAAAAAGACAATTTCTACATTAGCCAGGGTTCTCAAGACTATAGTTGAGCGTAGTGGGCCCCCACCCCGGGATTTTGCCCGCTACGCTGTGGTTTAACCAGCATGGAGGGGATTTTGTGTTTTTCCCCCCCTTTCAATCAATACAGTACTAATGACACCCAGATTTAAATTTGAAAAGAAAAACTTGTATTTGCTCTTGGCACAAAGAACACCTTAGACAATGGAGAACAATATAATTAGCACCCGTTTGTGTGCCTCTGTTTACATTAGATGCCCGCCCGGCAATGTGCCAAGAGGATGTAATCCACACCCTTGTTTTGTCACGATACGTGGCGTGGGTGGCTTTCCTTTGCTGCTCTATTTCGTGGGACACCGATGCAAATTTGCCGGTTGTATAGGTCACTTACATGATACTCATTGGTCGGCAACTTGGCGGACTGAGCGCGGGAGTTTTAAATTACAATGGCCAAGCAGAAAAAAAATTGATTACTACCCTGTGGGAAACATTTGCCTGATGCTCATTGACTTACAAGTTTTTAGAAGTGCACCATATACTGTATAAATCTAACTTATGTGTCATTGCCGATTTTCCCTGCTTTCATGTCAGTCATTTTTTCTTGAACCATGTCAGCAATGTCTCTGAGTATTTCTTCAGGATTTATACAAAGTAACTCCCTTCATTATGACCTTTCACGATTGAAATATAACTTTTGGCTGTAACAATTAAGATTTACTTTACAAAACTGGGCCCTCAAAATACAAGATACAGTGTTTTAGAGGGTTCTAAATTTCTAAATGTTTCCAGGGGGGGTGCCCCCAGACCCCCCTACAACACCCATGCCCTTGGTGCTCGCTGTGCCACACAGTCTCCCCCATGCTGTGAAAATAAAATCCTGGTGAGAACTCTGTTAGCTGTTACAATACAGTACAATGCCATGTAATTATTATATTAACCCATAAAGACCCAAACATCCACTGGTGACCATAACCATTAACTGATATTAAACATTTAATACCTGCTCATCCACTAATCCTATCACTACAAGTAAATAATTGGTGTAAAATACAGTTTGTCCTCTTTTCATGGTTATCACATATGGCCCATTTGGATGTTCAGAGGTTTTGTCGTTACCATGGAAACAATGTCATCTTCTACAACATTGATTCACCAGTAAAACCCATGGAGTTGGATCAGTACCAATGGATGGACACACTGTATATTTTCAGTTAATGAAAGATTTGCTGAAAAATCTTCAGTTTTCTGTTTTTGACATAATAACCCTCAACTTTACTTTTTAAAAAATTACAAAATAAGTAAATTAAATGTGGGACAATATTTGATTGCCACTGAAAAACTAACTAAAGAAACTAGTATTACCATTAATGGTGATAAGACACTTAAGCAAAGTGTAATACAAAGAAAAATTAAATTGGGAACTGACACAAAAGTAAAACTTGGGTTCTTATGGGTTACTTTAACTATTTGTAACCCAACATGAAATTGCTTCTCTGTAAATAACAGTCCTGTGTAACTGCCCTGAGGCACTTCAACATGTTATAACAGCGTGTTGCCAATTCTCTAAGTAAAGGAATGGTGCAGTCACTCATACACACATTCCTAACAACACAAACTGTCTGAATCCTGGACATTTATGTGTGTGTTTTTAGCAAAAACACACACAACTAATACACTGCAAATGTAGTCCTTTAATATGCACAAAATTAGGCCGTTAATCAGCCTCTCTGTGCCCTGTTCCAGTCTGAAGGTGTCATTGACAAAGTGGGCTCCACCTGGACCTGATTGTTCTGACTACTTCTGGAGGACTGTTTGGAGTAGTCAAACCGGACACTATTGTCCATTTGTAGAAGGAAGGGGCGGCTTTAGTGTAGTACTTCCAATAGTGGACAACAGTACCTGAGGACAGGTCCAAGCCTTCCAAACAGGCCCCCTGCTGAAGGACAGCTTGTACACTTGTCACACAGCATGAAAACAGGCTCCAACCACAATTACAATGTTTTCTGCTTTTTCCAGTCATCACTGAATTTGTTGTAGTTCGTTTTAGAAAACCTCACTTGGACATTTTGTTAGCCTACGTTTAGTAAATGTCAGAAGGCACATGCCTCTCTAAATTGTTAGCTTAAAACCCTAGAGGACGATGACGGTAAACGGAGTTTCAAAAAAACGGCAGGCTTTTCCGAACGTAAATGCACTTTGACACCACGGGTGCTTTGTTTTAATCCCAGCAGGTATCCGTCTGTGTTCGATTTTACAGGACATTTAGCTGGAGCTTACTCTAACTTTTTGGGTCGCTTGTTTTTGTGTGATAACAGGCTAGATAAGTGCGCAGAATTAGTCACACGTTCGACTGTAACAGCTGTGCGATACTCACTCCATCTGCTCTTTAACTTGGCCAACCGTCCTTTCTTCCTAAACGTCACGGAGTCACTCATTGCTGTTTATATCCACCTCAGGGTTAGGGTTAGCTGTTTTTGTCACAAACTTGTAGAGCGCTTCTTGCTTTATTCGTCTCCATCCCCGTTCGAACATGGCATCCTGCCTGCCGCCGTAACTCCGGTACACTGAACAGACCCTGAACTACACAACCCTGACACCGAACGCGCACGAGCCTCTGCTGTGGTGCGTTCACGTCATGCGCGAAATTCTGACTGAGGCGTTTCAGTTTAGTACTTCAAATAGTGGACCACACCTGAGGACAAGTACGAAGCCTTTCAAACAGACACCCTGCTCAAGGACAGCTTGGAAATTCTACACTACGCTGATACATTAACGAAAACAATCAAAATAATAATAATAAAAAAAGAATAAAATGTGAACCTATCATCATAATCATCCTTATTATTATTATTATTATTATTATTATTAATAATAATAATAATAAAATAAGCGTTAAACCAACATTAGTGTTTTGATTTAAATTAGTGTTTTAGGACTTTTCAGGTTTATTCTTCAGTTAAAATTATAAAATTATAATCATAAGCTAGAAACACAACATTATCATTATTAATCATCATAATTACGTATCGTATGGACAGATACAGAAGGTCTTTCTTGCCATATATCACTGTACAACAAACTCACGTAACACCAACCTCAGTCAGAAAATACATGTGCACTTCACTGTTTTATTTAACTATTTCTCTTACTGTACATATTGTATTTCTATTGTATCCTGCTGCTGTTACGTGGCAATTTCCCAGCTTCGGATCAATAAAGTCTGTCTGTCTATCAACTACTTCATCTTTAACCTATCGATTTCTATAGGAAACTTCACAACAGACTCAAATATTGTGAGCTAATGGAAGCAGTATTGTAAATTACTGTCTTGGCAACAGCAAATTTTATTTTTAAACAAAACTTTGCTCTTGTGAGTACTCATTAGTGTGCAAAGTCACAGTCATCTTATTATGAATTTTATATTTACCTCTGCCAAGGAGGTTCTGTTTTTACTTTAAACTTTCATTTATCTCAGACAGTTTTGAGTATCTTTTACGTGACATGTTTCAGCGTGAAACTTCCGCCTTCATCAGTGTCACCGAGGTGTTGTGGTGATGTGCTTTTAAACAGCTGATGTTGTATCAGACACGTAATCAGTTTTTCATACCTGACATGTTTCATGTCTGATAAAAAGAAAACTAAATAAACATATTTGAAATTACTTGATGTGTGCATATTTGACAATATGCTGTGTAGACAAAATCTTTTGGTATATCTTATATTATAGCTCTTATATCTTATTATAGACACTATGAACTTTGTTGGATTAAGTAATGTCAAAGCTGTATCCCAAAAATTCCTTGAAAGTACTACTTTTTACAGATGTACAGCCATTGTAGTAATTATTGTATGGATATTTATCACAGAGGAAGATAACCAAGGCAGTCCAGAAGCATGTTTTTAATGTCACTAAATGGTCAGAATTTGATAATTGTACATGTATACAAAAGCTTGTATACAAGGATCTTTTTATTTTGTCTCTGAAAAAATATACTCCCAGACCAAAAAGGTACACAATATTTCATTGGACCACCTTTAGATCTTGTACTGATGATGAGAGAGTCAAACAACTGTGTGAAGTCTTCTGCAGCACATCACAGAGATTCTCAAAACAGTCCATTAATGTCAGCATATTCAGGTATTCAGCTGACTTTTTTGTGTGGACACAGAAAACTGATCATAACACTATGCATCTTGTCTAGAGCCTGCATCGATCTCTCTTCTCACACTGATGCACACATCACTCTGGAACAGAGTCACTCTTGATTCATCTGACCAAATGAAATTTTCCATCAAAACACAGAACAACCTACATGCTCTGTAAACCGAAGGGTTTTCTCAGTTAACCTCACTGATAAGTGGTTTTCTTGAGGCTACACAGCTGTTTAGTTCCAATCCCTTGACTTGTCTTGCATCGTGTAAATGCTCTTTCCCAGTTAAACAGCTGTTAATTCTGGTGTTTCTTGGTTATGATTATTATTATTATTATTTGATACCAAACGTTTAAGTGATCTTCAATTACTGTCATCAAGATCATTTTCCAATGACTGATTTCTTTCTTGAAGAAGTCCATCTGCCCCTGTCCTTCCCAGTTTTAATAATGTGTTGGCTATGTTTCTATCTATATATTAATATTAATAGTTCTAGCATCTCTTTGGTTTTTTTTTTTTTCTTTGCTTGATATGAGCCAATTATTTGACCCTTTTGAAAAAGTACCAACTTTTCCATGATATAGATACTACTCCGGGACATGAGATCATCATGTAGGGTTAATTACCTTGTTGTAAGGGAAACATATCAATCACTGCAGTAGTTATGCAATACATTTGCAACGTTAATTTGCAATGTTAATTGTTATGGCATTTTTTTTTTGGCTCATCAGTGTATTTAACAGGTTGATATTGTTTTACTGATGGAAGAAAATAATAAAAAAAAAATAATTGTTAACTTTTAACTTCCCCTAAATGTAAAGACAGTTAGTGTCACCAAATGGACAAGTAATCCAGTAGTGACAGGGAGCAGAACCAACTGATGAAGAGGGAAGATGATAAACAGCACATTGGCCCTCTACTGTAGATGGAAAATATGAGTACAAAAAAAAAAAGTTAAGAGTTGTTCTGTTCAAACTTTAAAAGGTGTTTAATAAACACACTGAGTGTATACATATTCCCTTCTTTCTTGAGTATTTCCTCATGCAAAATGAAACATGACTAATATTTATTAAATTAAAAATATATGATATTTAATCATGATTAATCAAAATTAATCCACAGCATCCCTGTGATTCATCTGATTAAAAATTCTAATTGTTTGACAGAAATACTTTAAATATATGAAATTTGTACATACACAATCCAAGTATTTTGCATTTTTAGGAGACAGGTTTGTTATTACCACATAAGCTGTTCTGTAATTACCTCCGACAGGAGGTAATGTTTTCACCTGGGTTTGTTTATGTGCTTATGCGTTTATTTGTTAGCAAAATAACTCAAAAAGTTATGAACAAATTTTAATGATATTTTCAGGAAATGTTCGCTCTGAGACAAGGAAGAGCTGATTAAATTTTGGAGGTGATCCGGATCACCGTCTGGATC
>JAPSES010095117.1:0-20779 GCA_029822895.1 Maxillicosta whitleyi | reverse complement strand
CCTGTTCCAGCTCCAACATTATGAACCACTGCAGTACTGACCCATGGAAGGATCAGAACTATTGGTGCAGTTAAATCGACTAAATGTCTCCTGGAATCAGAACCAAAGGTGGTGACGTCAAATATTGCATGTGTGACTTTTTTTTTTTGGCTGGGCAGTGTATTTAAGATTAGCACATAACTTCTTGTCTTTCTTCTTTCTGTCTTCCTGACTTTGTGATGCAGTAAACATCCTTGTCTGGATGCCAAGACGAGACTAACGTGCAGAGAAATTTACAGCCTCTCCAGTGTTTGTACTTCCGAGACAATTATACTCATTGGTATTGTTGCTCTATTGTCACACTACAATAGACACTGCTGGAGGTCTGACTAGGAACAGGAAAGGGTTAATTAAGCGATGGACCACTTTAACACTTGCATGTGGACTGTCAGCCAGCCCCTCAGAAAGAGTCTGTTAGGAGGTGAGAACAGGCTGAAGGTTGTAAAACTCCAGAGGAGCAGTGGTGGCCCCCAAGACACTCTGTCACTGTGGTCTATTAGGCAGCGGGGACAGACTGCCTCTGGCACAGGACATCAAGTCCTGATTGACCAGTGAGGTGAGGAGCAGCTAAATGGATATGTAATGGTCAGGGGTGGCTGACAACAAATCACTGAGTTGAGTTTATTTGTGTTGAATGAGGGTGGGTGTGCAGGGCATCTGCCCTCTAACCTGTTTGTTTTCTCACATCCATATAAGGACAACTTTTACTGGACACCTTCAAACATGTCCCCTTATGTACATTTCATCTGGTTCACCATTGTGCTGCAGTTTAAATACAATACTAGGTTATGGGATGCATTTCAATAGAAGGGAAACAAAAATGTGTAATTCCCTTCACCAGACTGATTTATTCAAAGCCTCAGCCCAGCAGCAGGTCCACTTTTACACATTTTAAACAGAGCTCCAGGATGAACCCAAAACAAGGCAAAAAGACCTGAGATCAAACCGTTGAAGCATTCAAGGTTTAAATGAGAGGATCTTATCACTAATTGCTACTGTTTTATATTCTGGAAAGATGGTGGTTTGGAGTACACCACATTTAGTTCAGTTATCATCTTAGTCTTTATTAATCAGTGTAACACAATATGCATGTCATTTACATAAAATGCTGAGGCTTGAAGTTCATATTTAGAAAAAAAAACTTTCTTTCTGCTTTTTTCCTCAACTGGTCGCCACAGCGAATCAGATTCGCATATTGATTTGGCAAGTTTTTACATCAGATGCCCTTCCTGACACTACACTCTGTATTTATCTGGGTTTGGGACCGGCACAATGAGGCTTGCATTTGCATATTTAGAAGATAAAAAGAAAAAAATGTTACCTGTTATTAACTTAATTAAATTAATAAAAAAATATATACATTTTATTATTAGTTTAGCTGCTCATGGTTCCTTTAGGTTCATTAGTTAGTTTCTCATTGTGTCTGTCTGCCATTTGGTGCTGAACAGGAAGAAAACAAACAAACAAAAAAAAATCCCAATAAGAGGAGGAACAATTAGTCTCAAATTTAAAGACATGTTTGAGAATTAATAATAAATACTGCGAATTATTTTTCAGGCCTAACCTAAGTTATATGTACAGAGCAACATGTGAAGCACTGTTAGTAGCTCACTGTCCATGAAGTTTGCGTGCTAAGTGTGAACGCTCCTTCCAAGTTAAATATTGCTTTAAGCTCAAGTCTTACACATAAGATAAAAACGACACGGGAGTAATCTCTGCGCAAAAACAAAGTCTGTGAGGAAAAGGAGCTGAAAATTAGCCCTCCTGTTCCTGCCACCTTTGGAAATCCCTCTGTCAGCATCTCACAGATAGAATAACACCCTCCATGCAGCGACTTGTTCAAGTGGTGGGCCGAGCTCAACGTAAATACTGTGACTCAACAAACACCCCCCCCCACCCCCCCACCCCCCACCATTGCTCATTAAACACAGACTGAGGCTATAGAAACTGTCATGACCTGGACAGTGATTCTTTGTTACTCATCTCAGAGACGACTGACAGATTTGTACATTACATAAAACAGCCATAATGTAGACATCAGACACATAAAGAATCAGCCATGATGTTCAGCCAATACTACCAAACAAGTTTCAACACTTTCAGAGAGACAGTGAGCAGTGTCCGCTTTTATGTCGTGAGATACCAGCCTGCTGAATAAAAAGAGGTTTGCTCTGCTGCCTGCCTCAGACATACTGTATCTGCATTTTGTATTACCATGACATCATGGGTCAAACTTTCAAAGGAACATCCATCACTTGATCTGACAAACGAGGCATTTCAACCCAGCTTTGGATTAGATAGGAGCTGAACTCACCAAAGAAGCAAGAAATAACATACAGTTTGAGTGTCTGGTGAAAAGGAAGATAAATATTTACTGTACAGAGGGGAAGGGGTGGAGAGAGACAGTCAGATAACAAAGACGCAAATCAAATTAAAACACTACAAAACTTGTTGCCTGCATGATTTCTGCCAAGTGTATTGAGTTAAATAGTCACAGAATGATTGACTGCATGTTTGTGAAGGGGTGGGGACTTTGCAACAAGCTGGGCGGAGAGCATTTGGTCCCAAACCCCCACCCTTCATTGTCCTGCTGTATCTCTCTCTCTCATGCAAATAACTACTACTGCTAGAGTACACACACAAGTCTGAGTAAAGGTAGAGTTATAAGATCAGTTTGCCTTGAAACACTTGGATCAGATATGTTCACAAACTGCAGCATTACAACATACATTTATGATGTTCTGCCTGTAAAACATCACAGAGAGCTCATAAATGCAGGCAAAATTTTTCATTTGTTATCAGTTATTAAAAGGCATGCATCCAAGAATCTGAACAGCTGCAAAGCAACATCAAACGCAACGTATGTGCAGCTGTAGTGGATGCTCTTGCACATATGGAGGATAACACCTTGAATGCATTACATGTTATCAGATGGATGGAGATAAATATCCTGCGCTCAGTGAAATTCTGAGGAATATCCAGACGGTGGTTGGATTGAATATAAATTGCCGCTGATATGGGTGAGGCCTTCCCACAATAATTATCAGCGTTTGTGTGAAAAAGCCCAACGCATCAGCCATATTAAATCACATCATGTGATTAAAGCTGGAATGCTGCTTATCAGACAGGCCACTCTTGAGGCTGACATCTCTGGCCGTCTGAACTTGTTGCTTGAAGAGTCAGAAAGCTTAGACTCTCTTTCCCGTTGTTGTTAATTACCTTTGCATTCCACCAAACATCAGTCTGGTTTGATCTGCACCACCTTGGCACTGGGCTGGAAACCTGACTCAAACATCACACCACATTCTCACCATGACAGAAAAGCCCTCAAGGCCTTGTGCCCGATGCTGTCTGAGGGAATGCGTCAAGCGCCCAGAGAATGCTCCGGAGAATGCCTCGCCTGCTTCCAAGGTTCGCGTCAGGGCCAGTGCACCCCCACCTGTACCTGCCCCAGCCAGAAGGGAAAAAAATCCCCCATAACCACTTCAAGGTCTGAAAAGTTGGCTAAACCTTATTCAAAGCCTTGGCATAACCTTCAAGAAAAAATAGTAGAGTTGAGATAAGACAGGTGATGAGGCAGAGATACTTCCAGGTTTCTGTTATTGCTTGATATTTCTTACATTTAGAAATGTCAGATGGGGGACCAAATTGAAAGAGAAGCTAATGAGATCCATATGTTTTTAGTGGATGAGCTAAGTGTGCCATGTTTGCAAATCAAAGGCACCAGGCTGGCACAAGATAAAGAGCCATTCACTTCTCTCTCTGCAACCCGTGCTTTGATTTCTCCTCCACTGCCTTCAGATGAGCGATGGATTGTGTTTCGGGCAGCTGTAAACCCTGGTATGTCTACACACTCTAATCTCTCCTCTCTATTCTGTTTCTAATCAGCTTGTCTCATTTAAGTTGGCCTGTAAACCACAAGTGAACCAGTCTATAAGAAACAGCAGCGGTTTGTATGCCATTATGTTCCTTGGGCAGGGGGGATAAGAAATCGGAGCAGGATGGATTTTCTTTATCCAGCGTTTGTTCTCTGGCTGCGTGCACAGGCCTGGGTTCAGCCATGAGGGAGCCACATAACAACGTCCATCAGCATCCCTGAGAGAGGAATTAGATGCAGATAGACTCTCAATGCTGTAATCCGCCAAGGAGAAAGCTGGCTCCGAATGTAAAATGCATTTTATAGATGGGTCTTCACTGATAGCACTTACTGTAGTACAGAAGGATCAAGGCTTTGATTGCTGAGAACGCTGTGCATTTAGGTCAGAGCCAGGCCTCAAGAAGCCTGAAGTGACACTGTGCCAAGGTTTTGGACAGACAGTACTCACAACAGATCAAAGTTGTGTACCTTACCAGTAACTTCTAAACTTGTCTTGTACTTGTAACAATGAAATCATTTTTTACAATGTCTTCAGTGCAGGAGTGGTTATGTAAAGAGGCCTATAAATCTTACATGTTGCAACAGACTTGTTTAGGCCAACAGGCACTGTTTAATAGACCTTTCTGCACTGTTAGAGCCTAGACTCTTTTTTGGGGGGATTTATTACATATACATTGTAAGTGTACATTGTAGTAACAGTGCAATAAAACTTAGGCTGGATAAAGCACACTTTTTCTCCTTTGAGAGATAAATCATATATGTATGTATCATATATATGTGTGTGTGTATAAATATAAACACACGCTTACCCAGTAAGTCGAGCAAGCACATTCTTTACTATTATTATCTATTACAATAAATGTTCATGACTAAATAAAAATGCACTCTGTTATTTCAGTTAAGAGTTTAATACTAAAACAATCTGCTGACTGAGGACTGTTGGAGAAGTTTCCTTACACTTGACAATTAAAGACAACACTTACATAAGCAAACAGCCACTCACCCACTCTGTCATCATATTTTCATTCAGATGTTGCTGTTGTGGTCAGTGTGTTGCAACTGACTTCTCCTCACATTAAACAGGTAAAAAAAAAAAGCAGGTATAAATACTCTCTTTGAATACTCTCCATGTAGACTACAGCTGTTTGCATTGCAATGTCTTTGTTTTCACTGCCTGCAATCATTGTGTGATGTCACTTTGACATGGTCTTCCATCTTCCTGTCCTGATTAAGTAAACTGCACTGTCCTTTGACCCATGAATTTTCATATACATAGACTAAAACTACACTAAATACAGTCTTTGTTAACACAAGGACTGGTATTATGCAGAAATTGCTGCCAGATGATAAGGCATTTGTCCTCCAGGGTGGGTGCTTTATCTGGGTTACAGTGGCGGTGGGCCAAAAGGAGGCGCCTTTCATCATGGTGACAATGAACAGGGCTACCGTTTCCGAAACTTTGTTGAAACCTCTGAGGCGAGGTTTATATCCAAAACACAACACTGTGATGGGAAGTGGCCCTAAGTGCGCTCCAAGTTTGCACGAAAGGACAAAAGTCAGCCAAAAGCCGGCTCAAGGAAGATGTGCAGACGGTAAGTGTGCAAGACAATGTATATACCACACATACACTGAGGATCATGTATAAAGACAAAGAAGCTGGCAATGGACCACTTTGTTATGATAGTTACAATAACTCTGTTGTAAGTCATTTTGATTAGTGATTATCTAGTGTGTGTTTGTGGCTTACACGTGACTGGTATGCAACATGTAAAATGAAAAATATGAGGGTGGTACTTACCAGAGTGAAGTCCCATTGTGGTGCTGGGGTGAGGAAGGTGAAAGAACTTCCTCTTCGCAGTGACCTGTGTAACAACGCAATACATGAGATTTGCATCAACAATACATGAGCAACAAAACCACCACCTTTAGGCTTGTTTGAGAATCATCCTCCTTAGCCCTCACTGGCTTGTCAGTGGTCATCCTAAAAAACCACCACAGCGCTGTGACTCAGAAACAAACCATGAGAATAACTGAGAACAAAAGCCAAAGAGTGAATTAAATAGATGAGTGTGTGAGGTCAAAGTGGTGATAAGAGGCGAGTTGTGACTCAGGGAACACCGGTGTCCTGAGAAAACATTAACCTCCTCTTTCCTTTTCCACCTACCACAGCCTCAGCATAGTGGAGACACAGCGCAGCCCTGACCAGGACTGACAGACACTGATCCACCCAGTCACAGCAGAGACAGGATCATGACCCCCATGCACTTCCTCAAAGACTCCTCAATCAGGTCTCAAAGCTGCCCTTAGACCCCTGTGACATTTGAAGGAGGGGTTCTTTATCCACACCTTTTTTTTTTTCTTCACAGAGATCTCACCAAAACCCAAATACCTTATTGTGGGGAGGGGGGCAGCTTTACCTTTTTTGGGGCTCTACAGTTGGATAATCAGGAATAACACTAACACAAAATGAACCAAGCCTGCTGTCGGTATCTCTTATGTCAAGGTATCTTCAAATCTGCATTTATTCAAGTGTTAAAATAAGGTTACACGAGCTATGGCCACAGAGAGGATGATTACACAACACACCACACTCTCTGAATGGATGGTTATACAACGAGAAGACGTTTCAAAGCAGTGCTTAAGATCAGTCCGCTAAGCTATAATAAATTGGATTTTTATTAGGACCTTATTTCACAGTGAAGGAGCACTGTCAATGGGAAGTGTGTCTTGAACTGCCGTACAAGGCTAAGTAACTGGGTTGCTTATAAAACTACAAAAACAGACCACAAAAGCGATGTGGTGCAGGCGACGGGGCCTGTACACTGTTACATGGCATTTATTTGTACACCTCATGTTAAAAGAGAAAACCCTAACCTTTAGAAACAACTGCATGGCCTCATGCTGTACATTAATGATATGTAGAAATGTGAATATTTACAACAAATATCAGAGCCACTAATTCATACAAAAATGCAAACACAAGATTAAATATTAAGACACTTTTAAGTATGTTTAAAAACACTGTGATACAAATAAGGTTAATCATACTCAGACACACACTCTCACACATGAGAGCAGAGTAAATAAAGGCCAGCCTCTTTGCTTACATGTAGTCATGAATGCTGTCATAGGTAAGAAATATGTCTTGAGGTCTTAGATGGACCTAAAAAGACATCAGTATCTGGAGAATGCTGAGCTGCTCAGAAACACTTGTTCTGTGTGTGTGTCCGGCAAGTGCTGCTCGTAAGGCTGGGTCATTCCAGTCATTCTGCCGGCCCATTACTGTTGCTCCAGGTGGCGTTCATCCAGCGACACAGCAACTGGCCTTCTACAGGCAGCTCTGCAAGCAGCTGCAGCACCCTGTCACACTTCGAAGTTATGTAAGCATTCATGTGATTAACGACTGACAGATTATTAAAATAAACAAAGGGGTGATGATGTTAATCTTTAAGAAATACCTGCAAATTAGATAATGATGTTTGGTGAAAAACTGTCATCCAACTTAAATGGCATGACTATCCATATTTACTGGGAAAAAAGGCACACTCCTCTATCCAATTTGTGGTTTAGTCACAAATATAAAGTTAAGTTTTTAGGCATCTCACAGACATCTGGGCACGGCAGCTTCTTGCCAGCCAGGAATGAACTCCAGATTTGGTAGATTTCCAGCACTGAATTAATTCATATTTGCTTTTTTGTTTGTTTTTTTTTGGCCATTTTAGCAGATTATTCAAAGTAATAAAATAACACGTCATAAAAATCTAAGGCTGGCTATGGAAGATTAAAATAATAGAACAAAGCTTTCATTAGAGACTATTGGAAGATTTCAGAAAGACTGAAGTTAGAAAACTCATCTGGTTAACAAATAAAGTTTTAGAATCTGTCTGTGAATACTAATAGAAGTATAAATAATCACAAAGTTGACCCTGCACTACTGAGTATAAGACAGTCATGTTGTCATGTTTGACAAAGCAATACAATGAAAAACCAACAAGAGAAGGCACATCCTGTGGACGGCAGTTGGTTAAACTAACACCAACACACTGTAGGGAGACTCTGTTAGGACCACCCATGTTGGTAATGTGTAGAAACAGTACTGTAAGGTGTTTTGGATAAACAGCATATGAATGTTGCATGTGTTGTAGAGTAACAATTGCTGAAGGGAGAAGGGAAACGAGAAGCACCCTGGGTGTCCTGCAGCAAGTTGAGGGACAAAGTTCACAGAAGGTGTTGTTCAGTTGACACCGTCCAAGCTCAATTAACTTGCCACTTGTTATTTTGGATTTCCTCTGACCATGACACATCACTGTTTACTATTTTAGAGAAGTCTCCAGTGAGTTTTATGTCCATGTGGTGACACAAACTGTCGCATATAAAACCCCGGACTTTCCCAGGCAAAATTCTGTGGGACTGATGATCATTGCTGATCCTTCTAAATGACATACTGAAGTTTGATTTCTGCTCCGCCCTCTTGTCCACAGTTATTTCATTGTCTTTCAGTGCAGACGTATCCTGGGAAAATCTTTCCGTTTCACCGCAGTTTAGTTCTTCTGCCGATGACAAGTATTTCTACTGAAATAACGTGTGTTTCTAAAATATACTGTGGCTTTAGCTCAAGAGTATCATGTAATAGTGTAATAATGTAGTTTTAGTTTCATTTGCACCAACAAAAGCTTTGTGAAATTTTATCTTTGTCTCACCTTGTTTCATGAATCACTGGGAGCAACTTTCCAACAACTGAAGGATTTCCACATACATTATATTGAATATTGGTTGACTTAATTTTTTTTTTTTTTTACGTGGTCCAATTCTTCCCTTGCCTTCTCTGTCAGGCTATGGTCTTTTGCTTTGCATCTGTCAGTCACTCAAAAAATTGATTGATTCAGTTTTCACATGTACATGACTATAAATTTACTCATCTGATTTTGTTTTTTTATTATAAATGTAAGTCAGTTTGTGTGTGTGTGTTTGTGTAAGTCAGTGAAAGTTAATAGGATTTGCAGTTTTTTCAAACAAGGAAACAACTGGAAGATCGATGTATAAATGAATTGCCAGTTACAGGCTTATCATAGAAGCCTAATTATATTCCAACATGCTAATGGTGTAAAACAAAAGATAATCCACCATATAACCTGTGACACAGCCTGTAAAGTGAAATGTGTTTACCACATCATATAACAAAAGAACAAGGGTGTGCAAAGTTTCTGTCAATGCAAACAGTAGCTACTGTGAAGAAGGTGAAACATATAATATGTTTTTTTGTCCTGACTGTTTTACTGTAATTTCTTGAAAAAACAACAAAACAAAAAACATAGAATGAGAAAGTAAACATCCGGTGATCACTACCGTGGTAATAAAATGATAAACGGATGCCCTACACTCATCTATGATGGATGCACAGATCATGAAGGCCCTCATTAGAGCCCATGTTTGTTTTGTTTGCTCTGGGCTTCTTAGTTAGCAGGATATAAAGGTAAGGTAAGGTAAGGTGACTTTATTTGTACCCGAAGGTAGATTTGGTTGCAGGTAAAAGTAAGTAACAAAATCTAGTTCACAATCAAACATAGTGACAGTGTCATGGGCATAGTTTACGGTATGGACATGTCCCTACCACTTTCAAGATGACCTTAAATTTTCCCTTAAATTTTTTTTTTTTTACAAATCATGCTAGACCTTTTTATTTGAGTATTTTCCATAGGGTATTACTATTTTCCTCACCTGAAAAAGCTATTCTGATGATGATTGGTGCCTTCTATCTTTGGCTCCTATATCTATTCTCGGGATGTTTGCCAAAGCGACTTTTGTAAAAAAAAAAAAAAAAAAAAGGACCCCTTACAATATGGCAAATTTATGTCCCCACCACTTTCCAAACCAAACCTACACCCTTGGACAGTGTCATTATGTCATTATGCATCCTAATGTTGGATGGCACCCAATAGAAATAAAAATAAGATAATTCCATTGAGATACTGTACAGTCATTGAAATGCAACGTAGTGGATTCTGAGGAGGTAATAAACTCCCTCTGTAGTAAGCAACTCATTCTAAGGTGATGAAAACACAGGGATTTATGTGTTACAACATCCTGAACTAAACAGTGCTCAAAAACCACCCAAACCCAGATAACTTCTACCTTTATTCCTGGATGATAATGAAGGCTACCAGAGCTATACAGCAGTAGTACAGTCCTAACAAAGTACAAATAAAGGTTTGGATGTTTGAGAATATTGATGCTTTTTCAACTTGCCTCAACATGGCTTGTTTGTGTTTCCACTGTGTGAGAGCAGGGACCACCTGGTACCTGAAGATACTATTTCTAGTATCACCTTCACCAAGGTTTCAAGTGAATCAAAGTGATACTACACATAACATAAAACCACTGAGGTCACACATTAGTTAATCCACAATAGTCACTACATCAGTGAGTACAATACATCACTGGGCCATGACATGGAACACCACACCAGGCCAGCAGGAAGTCTCAGAAGAACACTTTCAACTACATTCTCTGGATAAATCAACCACAGATTTCTGCCAAACAACTATATTCTTATTTGAGAAAATATTAATAAAATGTTTTATTTCAGATATTGCAACTTCTCACTGTTTAAGTTGCATTTGAAAGTTTGCACAGGTATGGTACAAATGTAGTTTTCAGTAAAGCTGTAATAAGATCAAATCTGGCATGTGGTAGTGTGCCTGGATTTTGTTTATCGCTTGAACACCTTCACAGGAAGTCATGATGACGATTACATTACAGAGAAGTGGCTTTGAGTTGGTTGACGGTAAAGCGTATGACTTATGGAATGCACGATGCTTCCAGTGTCACTGCAACATGATAAGTATTGTCACCCCCCCCCCCCACACACACACACACACCACTACACAGTTACTGTTACATCATCAGGCTGGTGTCCTAGATATTAGACCATTTCTCGCACTGGGGTGAGACACATACTGGGAATTTCACTTGCAAATCAGACCATGAATCTAATCAACTGTTCCAAAGTTTGTGTTAACAGAGAGGACCAGTATATTGCAATAAAAGAGGTGTCCGTAAGAAACATTAGGAAGTAGTCATGGATCACTGTAACTGTCTGCAGTAATTTGAATGGTCTCCTTCTACTGTATTATTCATACGTTGTCCACATAAATATAAAAGCTATGTGGCCTCTGTGTGCATGCGTGTGAGTGTTTCTGGGATTTCACACAAAATCTGAAAAGACCTGACTGCTGCACTTTGGCATACTTAAGAATTTTTGGTCAAAGAACAGACTAATGAAAATGGGAAATTGATAGGACCAATATTTTGGTAGCTATTAGTAATTTTTGAATACAATAGCATTACAATCATGTTGCTATACCCAGAACACTTTGGTGGTGACTGCTAGACAAATATGGTACAGCATGCACAAATACACAACAGCATAAAAACTACCACAGCTAGAACCTGCGGATCCCTCAAAGATCAACGTACAGGTGTCATTATATCAGTAAAAATCCACAACATGGTTCCAATTTAAAGTACTTGTGACAAGTATTTCCTGTAAGTAGTCATCCTCTCTACTTTTAGATTAAAGGCAGGACTTTACAATTTAAACATCTTTTAATAGTGCAGCATTTACTTTTAAGTAGCACCAAATAATACCACAAATGAATAACTGAAATGGCCCAAGATCTGAGATTTTATATCCAAAATTTTTAAGGTAATAATCCAACATGGTTTTGGGAATAACACGCTTTTTACAATGTAACATCTCATAATTCTTTTCAGTCTGACAGGAGATTGTCTTTTATTCTTTATTTTGTTGGTCAGGTGGCCTCCATTGTACCACCATTATACATCTGTTAAAGTGTCATTTGTGTGTTAGAACAGCTGTACATGCTCTCTTTTGTCCATGATTTTTGTGAAATCAAAAACACATCACAGTACCATCGGCTGTAACATTTCTGGATTCTCACACCTCCTTTCTTTTGAGCACCAAAAGACTTGGAGTCCAACTCTGGGCTAGTTATTGGTGAGATCATAGTGAGGTGGTAAGTTCAGCCCTTTTAAACAGATGTGTGACTCAACAGGTATGGATCCTTTCAAAGTGCTTTGAAAAGAGAAACCCATTGTTTGAAAATTGCTTGTGGACAGATGATTAACATCAACCAGTGAAATATAAAGTCCTCAACAGAATAGAGCTCTTTCTGGTGGTGCAGAGGTTACTATACTTCTATAGCCTAATGGACACATGACTATCCAAACTGTTTCCCATAATGAGCCATTTGAAAGCCAATAGTCCCTGGGGGTAATGTTTTTATAGATATGTGATTGATATCCCCTTATATATGTTACTGTCACTGTCCAGGGGACAAAGGTCCTTTCTAGTCACGTACCTGTTCATAGGTGTTGAGGTAAGTGGGGTTTATGAGTCAGTGGTTTACAATCTCAGAACGCCCTGCCCTTGTTTGTTAAAGCTAACTGTGAAACTGAAATAGCTGAGCCCTGACCTGCTCCCATGTCTTTATTTTAGACAAATACTACTGAAGGCGCTCACCAGGAACATGGAGGTTTTCATGCTGTTGACTGGTAAAGCAGTACTTACTGAAGACTTATCTCCAATACATGTGCCTAGAACCAGTATATGAAGTTTTATACAGACTGAAATAAGCTGTAAAACATTGAAAACATTCCTGTTGTATGAAACAAAAACCCAACCCTCTGAACTTTCATAAAATGCAGGCTCCACCCATTGAATGAGATATCATCACCATCGCTTTACACGGACAGTGAACTGGTGAGTTTCCTGTCTGCAAATCAGCCATGGTGGTTTCTGTTGGTTGTATCATACACATGCTTAGCAATGAGGCCATGCTAAAAAAAAAAAAAATCCCACTGCCAGTCTAGTATTTAATGCCAATCTCACTTGGGAAATCAAGCTCTCACTAAACATTTAGATTTTTTCCATAAACCTTGTTATGGAGTTCTAGTTTTGGGTGATGTTTTTTCCATGTTTGTCTGCAGAGTTAGTGGGCACTGAGCCGGGCTGGGCCACTTTGGCACACAACATGGAAAGCCTTTCAAAAGGGTCCAATATAAACACTCCCAGGGGTTTATTTTCCCAAAACATAAAGATTATCATCTGCCAGTAAAAGATTTTTCCAGATAAATTAAAAGATAAACTGATATAACTGACCTCTGAGACACAAGGGGCTGATCACATTTATGGTCAACAAATTTTAATTACCCTGGGAGACATTGCAGTGTTTGGGTTCCCTGGATCCAAGGAAAAAAAAATTGGATATGAATCTTCACAATTTGTGATTATTCAGGCTGTACAAAGCAGGATGGAAAAAAAAAAATTACTGAACAATGGCTGGTAGACATACTAAGTTGAGAACTACTTAAGGAATGTTGCAGTTGATAACGAAAATGAACAATGTTTGGGTTTAATATTATCAAGTATGGGGTAGAATTTTTTTTTTTTTTCATTATGTTTGAGTAAGCTTAATAGAAAAAAAGGTGGAGGGAACATATAACATTTATCTGCAATGAACAGAATGAGAAGCAATTGGATGAAGTTAAATAAAAACTAGATGGGTGCTCAAACACGTTTCCTCTGCACTGTCTCAGAGTCCACTCATTCTAACCCAAACTCTTATTATCCCTAAGAGACCAATAATTGTTTTTGTGGCACATGACCTGTAGTACTACATTTAGTTATTTAAAAGTAGCTACCTGTCAGAATCATATGTCAAACATGATCCGATTATCCAATTCAACTAAAGTCACCTACAGTCTATAATGTTTTTGACTTACTCAATAAAATTTATGCATATAATGTTTTAGATTTCCAAATAAATTACTGTCTGCTTTAATTTTCTAAAATTCTAGAGAAAATTACAGCCGTTCATTGGCTCATAGAAGGAAATTATGATGAATCAGTGATCCACAATGTTAAGGATCTAAACACATTCACTAGCCTATATGCCCAAATAAAAGCTATGCAATATCCCTTAAAAACTGAGGAACTTTACTTTGGAAAGCATGTGTGAGCCTTTATGAAAAATAAGACATGTAACCCACAAATGATGGTCCTGGTATAAAAACAAAACAGTAAAACAACTAAAGTAATTATAGCAGTTTTTAATTTGTGCATTATAATGGGGATTTGTTGTTATTGCTTTAAACCTATAAACAATATTGTAGATTATTTATGCTTGGACTTATTCTGTACAAAAACTTTAAATGTAGAACTAACATCAGAAAGTCAGATTAACATCTTTACTCCAGAGGGATGGGGAAATGAAGCCCAGCAGGAGATGTGACTCCGTGGGTGGCAGGTCGTGCTCTGGTGTTGTCTCTGGACATTTGCTGACATCTTGTGGCTTTTAGGCGCAACCGAAGATATTCAGTACTCTTTAAAACGACAATCGTGCATGTTTGGTGTCCACTGTTTTGTTTAGCATGACCGTTCACTTGCAAATTGAAGGTAATTCAACACGTAGACCTTCCTATATTTGCATGCAGATATTAGAATAATGCAGAGTAACGTTTCTTGGGGTTTGTTTGCTGATGCGTGCTAAACACCTTTAGCTATCCCGTATATTTCCAAACTCCATTCGTAGCTGAAACTACTAAATTTTGTCACTGTGATTATTACTGAAGTTAACATTGTCGTGGGCGGTGGATCGGACAGACTCTCTCACCGTCTCAGACTTCCTCTGTTTTTCTCCAGGGAACACTCATCTTCATCAGATGAAAACTTTCTCTTTAGGTTCCTGCTGCTCGGTTGTCTTTTCAGTTTCTCTTCAATAGTTGAAACAGGAGCTTGAACTTCGCCGGATTCACCCATCTGAGTACTAACAGACAATGACTATTAGAATAATGCGGTATTGAAAAGTTAAACAAAACAATAACAATAAATCTTATCACAATAGCAGGGGCTTGTGACTATTTTTGAATATGGCGGAAATCCAAATATCGACCAATGAAAGGACAACAAAGGACGTCGACGTAGGAAGTTACGTAAAGTAGGCGGGGCTTGCGTAATTCAACGTCAGGCGATACAGCATTGGTAGTAGTGAGGTAGTACTGCTGATAATAAAATGGTAATAATCCTGTAATATTAATAATAACTATAATAGTGATGATACAACGAAATAATATTATCATAATATTATAATTTATAATTGTCAATTGTTAGAATCAATGATTCTAATTATTAGAATCATTGATTATATTGTTTTATTTGCTGCAACTTCAGGTAATTCAAAAGATGGTAGTAGGAGAAGCAGAAATTAAGCCTCTGTCTTCAGCTTCTTCCTTTTTTTGGTTACCAATTGTGTTAATAGTATGTTCTTTATATGTGTGTTTTGTACATAACCATGAGGAAAAAAATCATTCATTCATTCATTCATTCATTCATTCATTCATATATATTATGAATAATATAATTATATTATTCACAGTCACAGTGTAATCTACTATTGTTTGTACAAATACTAACAGTCTTGTCTATAATTTTTTTTTGTTTTATATATTTTCATAATATATATTTTTTTTATTTATATTTTTGTTTACCTTATTTTTACTTACCTTCTCAATTAAAATGTTGTGCATTGCTGCCATGGAGGATGTCAAACAATGGTGCAAAAATTAACAAGACTGTTTTGAAAATGCAAGAAGCAGAAAGCACAGATATTCTTCTTAAAATGTACAGAATTTAAGTAAAAAAAAAAAAGAAATTATCAGTGGTAAACACTTGATACTTGAAAAACATACTTTAAGATGCAATAAATATTTGCATATTAATATTATTACAGCTGATAGCAATGGCACTGATGATCTGTTGAATATTTAATTTTATTATTTGCATTGTTTTCATTGCTTCTCTTTTCATGAATTATGTGACTAATATGGATGCTGCCAGACTCGTGGTGTTTTCTAATGTTTCTGCCTGAGGAGGCGTACTATGATGCAGACCTTGAAGCACTACATCAAAATGCCAAAAGAAGTGTTATATCAAAGAGGAAGAAAAGTCCACATGGAGAGTATTGCACTTTAAGATTGATGAAGCACGGAACTACTCTAGATATACAATATCCTACTTATGGCTGAATGACACCAGTACACCGCTGCACTTCAGTCTGAACTATGGCTTCCACACTGTGATAAAACAATTAATCTGCTTAGATTTTCAGCTGAGAGCAATAGAGGAGGAGAGTATAACACTATAACATGCTCAACTTCCCTTTTTGTGGCTGAGGTTACTGTGAATGCAGAAGAATGGAGTGAGACAATATAATTCTTGTTAAACAGCAGAAATTTGGTGTCATTTATGATGAATAGGGAATGCTAAAATGTAGCCTCACATAACAAAAGAGCTACGAGCTATAAACAGAGCAAACAGATGCTGGAATGACAGTTTAATAGAACAGTTTTGCCAACCAATCTAGACTATATCACCATCACTATGACTTTAGGTTTTCCAATTTTCTCCAACAGTACAAGATGCATTGGACCTTTTTACTGTATCATTTAGGGTGCAGCAGCTGGCTGGCTCAGTGCTGATAGTTGCTGAGTAAGATCATGGCCTGGGATGCATAGGGTCGCCGGTTCAATTCTGGACGGAGAAACACGCAAAAAACTGAGCTGCCAGTGAGGGTCCTTGGGCAAGACCCTTAATGCTCACAGCAAGAAGGTCCATTGGTTCTTTCTGTGTGGAGTCTGCATGTTCTCCCCGTGACTGCGTTCTCTCCCGGCACTCCCACTTCCAAAGACATGCACTTGGGGAATAGGTTAATTGGTAACTCTAAATTGGCCCTAGTGTGTGCATGTGTGTGTGAATGGTTGTCTGTCTGTCTGTCTGTGTGGCCCTGCAATGAACTGGCGGTTCATCCAGGGTGTACCCCGCCTTCCGCCCGTAGTTGCTGAGATAGGCTCCACCCCCCCGCAACCCCAAAAGGGACTAATCACCTGAAAATGGATGGAAGGATAGATTTAGGTTACAACTTAAGTCATGCAACCTGTGTTACTAATCTTATATATCATCGATTTAAGTATTGATAAGTGTGGATACTTTCCTTCTTGTCAATACCTATCTAATATCTTTGTTCTCCGTTCCACAGGTCGTCATTGTTATTGACATGTTTTTTTTAATTAGCACAAGCAACAATGTTAATTCTGTTTAACTCAGGGTAACACATACAGCATCTGGCTGTTGGGGAACTCACTCAAGCTTCAAAATGGCTTAATCCAGCATTAAAAATAGACCCAAACAAGGGCCAGTACTTTTATGACATGCTTGTAAACACACAAATTGTTGACTGTCTCTCTTAGACGGGGATGCATGTTGTTATGCTGAGTCATCACTAAAAGCCACACACAGACACACAAAAATATGGCGATTTTTAGTTTGTTTTTGCAGTTTTTGGAACTGAGCCCTTATTCACAGTATATTTATATCCCAGGGTGGGATTTGGGTACACATGGATCTGTCAATGTTGAGTTAGTAAGAACATTGTGTTAACCAGAGTAAATATCCAAAGAGGCCATGTTCACTTCCAGATGCTTCAGTTTCCTCGCTGTCTTGTGGAAAGGGTTGATCTCATGATATCACAAACAGTACCCAGTACACTACCTCTGTATAATACTGGATATAACCCTTTACTCATCATGTTCAGTGAGCCCACTCTGTCTGAGCTTGTCATAAATGCTTCATAGACTTGACATACACATCATTTGTGCAAACACTGCTGACAAGAGAGATATATAAGGGAAGGCATCCTCACAGCTGTTCTCTACCCCAGTGGTTGCAAAACTTTACCATATATGTGCATGAAAGTAATTGTAAGATGACTTTTTGTTGAGACATTCTTTGTCAGATGTTGGTGTTGCCTTCAATGTCTTCTGTGGTCAAAACCTAAAGACTTTTGCATGTAAACCTATGGCCTCTGATCCTCTTCACTTGCACCCTATGGAGACATTTAGTTTAACAGAGAACAGGATAGAAAATAATCCAAAAATATAGTGGTGTAAAATCTGCAGTGTTTTATTGTTTGCAGTAAAAAAAAAAAAAAGTCTACAAGAAGCTATTGGTAACATAACTGATAGGTTTGAGTGGCTGTCAGTTTTTCAGAGGCAGTAACCCTCTTCCAAGACGTGGCTATCTGAACTCACATCTTTATTGTACATGGAGAAGATTCGATACAATCTGTCAAACAAGCTGAAAGAATTTCATAAGATCTGGCAGCCATTCTTAGACCAGCTTGAGGACTTTGACAGCGACCTTGAGACAATGTGAGGCTACTTACCTCTTATTTCATTTTCTTGGTTAAATTTGTGATGATAGGTCATTGTCTTACACTTGGCGCCTTTGTTTCATGTGTGTGTGTAAGTGTGTACTTTTTTATTTGTCTCATTGTACTAAATACTTATGTAAAAACCTCAATGAACATATTGTACAAAACAAAACAAAAAAAAGAAGAAACTAGTTTACAGTGGCCTGTAATAGATATAAAATGAATATTTAGTTTTCAGAAACAAAACAAGACAAATGGTAATATCCACAGCCGAGTTGGAGCCCTCCTGCTCATCTTGGATTTCATTGGAGACCCACTGATGTACTGATCCACAGTTCTATAACCGATTTCAAATGGTGCTAGAAGACTGGAGTGGACTCTAAGCACCAGAGGAAATCAGTTATCTTTTAATGGAGACAGAGGAGGAGGGGAAGAGGAGGGGCTTGTCCTCCGGAGGCTCCCTCAGTGCCAGAGCTGTCCTGCTGTCCCCAAGAACACTGATTTCAAATGGTGCTAGACAACGGGAACACAAATCTAAACCACCACGTGAAACCAGCTTCTGGGGGAAGATGCTTTGGTGTTGGACCACAGCTGCAGTGGTGAGAGACGATTGTATTTAATGTGTTTTTTTGTTCATTTCTATTATTCACCTCTAACGAACAAATACACACAATGACTCATTTCTATCTGTAACTGAATTGAATCCACAGCCTTGAGCATATGCTTTTTTTCTAAGAACACAGCCTTTTCTATCTTTAAACCATCATAATATAATGGCAGGAGTGTGTATACATATACAACATAACATAATAAAAGGAACAGTAGATGCATATTAACAGGAGCCGAAGTCTAAAAAAAAACCCATCCGTATAAAGTTTACAATTGTAGCTTTTATTTTATGTGTGCCTAAGGTTCTATTTCACCTCATACTGAAGAAGTGAGGGTTATTATAATATTATACTATATGAGCTACTATTATAATAATAGATAAAGAAAAAACAAGTGCAATAAAACAAAAAACACTGTTATAAAACAACCTTAATTTGGGGTACACTTAACATTTTACAGTACATTTTCAAGTATCAAAGGGTTTATAATACAATCACAGTTTTGGTTTTAATATATTCTCAAACATAACATAACATAAATACTATTTCACCACTGAAAAAGAAAAGGTTGAGTTTGGGCCCAAAAATAACTACATTCAATACTACTTAGTAATAGGAGAATACAAACTACAAAAATCTAGACACTAGTGACATATTATAATAAATTACACCCTGATGCCTGTAACCACAGTCACGATCACCTCACAATACAACTGTAAAGAAATCAGCAGCACTATGAAAAGCCATGCATTCACAAAACAGCTCCACATCACCAGCAGATACGTTGAGTGCAGTCAAACTTTATCCAAGTGACAAAAAAACAGCATGCTACGTTCCCCACAGTGCATCCATGTGTCACGCTGTCAGTATATGAGGCGTCCTGTCAGGAGAGCAGAACGTGCTTTTTATGAAGAGGAAGTCTGCCTTAAACTTAAATGTGGTTGTCATGGCAGCAGAGTGACACGGATGCCTGTCACGTGAAAAGCGGACTCGGTGCCCCTAGCAGCAGACAGAAACTCCAGCAGAACACAGACATTACGATGAACGAGACTGACAACACATGTATTGGGAGGAATACTTACAGGGCGTTGTCAGCTGCGTACTGAAGTGCGGTTATTTTAGACATCACATAATATGTAATGATGTAAACTATTCTAAACCATGCATGGATATACTCATAGCTTTATCTTTGTCGCCTTGATCCTGCAGGGAAAAACACAGAAGAATCACATGACAACAGTGTGGAAAGCCCCTGTGAATGAACTGTATACATTCTTATTGTGAACACACCCTTAGACTCCAACAACAGCTCATTTAACATCTTTAGATCTATGGTTCTAAGTTGAATACACCTGTCCTGCAGGTATGTACATGCACATGACAGACACTTAAGTCCATGTGACAATGATGTAGAGGAAGTCTGCCTTGAACTTGCATGGAAATGAGATTTTAATGATTTATTTTTGTAACAAAAAACCTAAAATTCACTTGTCGTATCAGTTGTTAATGACACTTTGATCTGAATCATGCCCACTGTCTCCTATCACTTAAACCAAAATCTAATTTTCACAAGACTAAACATCTATCTTCATAAGTGGTTTCCCCTGACACATGAGGAGAGGAGCTCATGCAACTGGACAGATTTACAAACAGTGACTGTGTGTGCAGTTTCTCGTGTCAGAGCACAAAGACCTCTACACACCGCTGTTTATGGGAACCGGTGCCCAGCACTTACATAACCTGCCAGGTTGTCATGACAACAGGGCTACTGTAAAGTGCTGTATTGTCCCGTGGGCTATTACAGGTGTTTAGAAGGTGGGTGTCAGATGACCTATGACGACCAAGGTGTTAGAAGGTCTGACACGAAACACAAGCAAAGTGAAAAACCTTTGCTCTGGTCTTGATGACGGCCTGCTGCTGGGGTGGTGGTGGTGGTGGGTGTGTGTGTGTGTGTGGGGGGGGGGGGG
>JAPSES010095109.1:0-20785 GCA_029822895.1 Maxillicosta whitleyi | reverse complement strand
CACCATTGAGTTACACGCAGAATTTTGGACTTCCTATGCCCAGTTGGGAGGAAGTTGAATTACGTCACTAAACAGCTAACAGCTCACAAATAAATGTACCAAAGACTATTTTAGTTACTTAAAAGTGGGTTTAGCAAAATATGACCCCTTTAAATTGTGAAGGTCTTAAGGGAATTAGACAGTGAATTACACACAGAATATTACCCATTTTATATCCATGAACTATACTGTTATTGTTTGGCAGCAGGTTTTGCAGCAGATTTAATTGTATGACATTTGTTTTGTGAATTAAATATGAGTTGAGCAATCCTTTTGTGCATTTGGCCTCAGGTGCTGTGTTTTTAATTTGCCAAAACAATGGTAAATAGACTGCCCTTATATAGTGCAGTATATCTACACCTTGATACTCAAAGTGCATTACAAAGCCTCCCATTCTCTCATTCACACACACACTCATACACTAGTACATCAAAATAATGAAACTAAGCAAATGGTCATCATATGGTGTGTATGCAGATGTGCAACATACAAAATATTGCATTTCCATCTTTACTTTCCAGCTACAGACTGTTGTTACTCTTGTCTTTTATTGGTTTTCTTTTTGTTTTTTGCTCTTTGACCTGAAGCAGAATGTCTTCCCTCTTCCTCTCTGCTCCTTTCATCTTCTACCGATGCAATATAAAATCTGTTTTTTCATCTCTTTGCATCTGTTCTTGTACTCTGATGTCTGCCTCAATAACTGGCAGGTTATCTATAGACAGAGGAAGTGTTTTGTTTTGAAAGTGCTGTTGCTTGTGCTTTTTTTGTGTTCCCACTGCTGATGTGTTAAGATCATTAGATGTCATCAACATTTTTTGAGGTTTTATTTTAACCAAGTCTGCAGTCTTCTTTTTCTTCTTGCGGTCTTTCTGTGCAGACAGCTTCATCTGTGTGGGTGTAAAGTGAAGTGCTCACGGTCACTGTCTGAATAATTGCCAGTATAGGTGCTATTCTTTCATGTACCTCTGAAAAGCCTGTATGTCAATCTACGGTAGAAAACACATGATAGAGGCAGTCTGCCAATCCTTAAATCATCCTTTTATGACTTTCATGGAAGACATTTCTCTCTGTAAGAAAGAGCTTGAGCTTTTGGATTAAGCAAGGCTGGTAGTGCAGAACACTTATCTGTGGATTTTTTTTTGTGTGTTTTTGCCCTGGATTCAAGTTGGCAAATAATCTAGGCGGTTACAGAAAGATGATTTGACTTGGACACAGACAATGGATGCAGCCTGACCACTACTGTGATCTGATTATCTATGCAACTGTTTATCTTAAGCAGCTTTTTATATGGTATTTAGGCCAAGGAAAACTTGATCAGAAGAGGAAACATGTCTTTCTTTTCTAAGCAAATACACATAGACACAATAGAATAGAAAAGAATAGAATAGAATAGAATAGAATAGAACAGAAGTACTTTATTAATCCCAAAAGCTCAGAAATTTGTATGGGAAACCTTTGCTTTAGTATACACAGATTTTCTTATTTCTAACTTATGGGATTTTTAGATGTCTTTATGGAAGTTGTACATATGCAGGTTCCCACAGAATTCTGAAATATTGTATTTTAAAACAAATGCAATAATCTTTATTGATAAACAACTTCTACATATGAAAACTAACTGCCTGTTCAATGAGAACAACAGAACTACACTTCTACCATGTTGGATTTAAAGATGAAGCCTCACCCCTTTTTCTTTCTGTACTTTTTGACTGGAACCTCTTCAATATTCCTTGTAATGTCACAGTGTTCATCAAAACATTTTTCTCTTATTCACCACTTATTCGTAGTATTTGAGTATGGTGACGGCGGTGTAAGAGTTTAACAATCAGAATATTACTTTTTGAAGAAGAGCTTTTATTTTGACACTTCTGGAGAAGTCAGGATACAGATTACAAATATAACGTACATTTTTGGAGCCGGCCGATAGCGGTGCACAGCCGTGTAAGTCACAGTTCCACTTTAACACAAACATAAAATGCAAGATTACAGTATAAAAACACAGGATTTCGCTATAAAACATTAAAACAAGAATAAAAATAAACATTTGCATTAACAACATGTCCTAAGTCTATCAATATAACCCCGAACAACCGGCATGCTGCCACTTCCTGGTACACACACAGCGACTCTGGGTCACTACAGTATCACGAAATAATCGTGACTAATCGTTACTGGATCTGTAGATTAGTCGACTCCTAAAATAATCGTTAGTTGCAGCCCTAGTAAATACAGTTCATATGTCTTTAATTTTACTCTTGTTATCATCATGTTACACAGATCCTTTCTCTCCCCTCCTCTTCTATGGATGATATTAATCTTCAACACGAACCAAGTTTTACAACCTATGAACTTTGTAAAAGTTACATTAACCACTGAATTTAACACTTACTACGTACTTCTTGATAAACAAAACAAACAAAAAAAAAAACATGTCACTAACTCACTTGTATAATTCTAGTAATTGATAAAAAACAGATCATTGGCATCCATTTACCAGTATTTATCGACTTGAGTAACCTGGAGTTAACACTCCTTTTATATGTGATTTACTCCTCAAATAATGAATATTTCATGGATTTGTCATCATCCATTATTAAATATTATAACTGGTGGTTGAGAAGGAGCACCACATGCAACATCAGAGTACGGCTTCTTGAATAATCCCGTACAACACAGTTTGAGTCCCATATGAAATAAAAGTCATGTATCTTGCATTGAGGTGCAGACACTAACAGACATCTGCAGACATACTTTTAGTTGACACACTGTCTAAAAATGAAGGCACTAGTACAGGTTTAGGACAGGTGCGTGCAGTGGAGGTGTGGATAATTGTTTTTAGTCATGGTTTTCCTATCTGTCACGTTGCAGGCATGAGTCTCTTTGGATGAAAAGATTGAAAGGCATGAAGACATGTCAGAAAATGTAAAAAAAAAAAAAAAATTCCCAAATGTCCACGATGACATTGTCAAATGCTTTGCTTGGTCTGTATATCAAATATCTTAGGTTTACAGTCAAGGAGAAGTTAAAAGAACCAGAAACTGTTGAAATTAAAGAATATGGAATCAAACAATGTAGACTTTTTTCTTTTGAAATAATTTCTGAAAACTGATTGATTATTAAAGTGGTCATTGATTTGTTTAATTACTGACATTTAATCAGTTGATGTTTGCAGGTGTAGACATGAGTTTTGATTTTAGTTGGAGAAATACTTTGAATTTTCTCTGAATAAATGGAAGCAGCAACAAGATACCATCTTGGCTTATGTCTGGATGGTATGATTGAATGATTGATTTATTATTATTTATTTTGCGGTGGCATCTGTTCACCATAAGAGTTTTATATAAGTGGCTGGGACACATTTTACCATTATAAGATACTTCCAGCTTCTGTTATTTGGAACCTTGACTTATCGCATGCCTGTTTGGCAGGCATTATGTCCTTGGAAATATTTAAACCCGTTGTTCTAAAACTGATGGTTCTCTGAGAGTCTTTATAACCATTAAACCACGTTTGTGGCAAATATAGCCACATTTGTCATCTTTCATACAATGTGACTCCAGAAGTCCAGTTATATAAAGAATTTGAGTTATGACCCTCAAAATGATGAGTTAAATCAAACAGCCCCGTAAATCTCAATAGCAGACATTTCTGTACAAATCTAGAAAATGTCACTTTTTACATATTTACCTTTTCCACAATTTTTTTTTATTAAACTTCAAAACAAAATACAATATAATAAATTATATTATTATGTAAACAATTTAATAAATTAATAATACATTTAGATGAGGTTCCTCTACTTTGAGGTGAAATGATTTTGTTGAAATAGGGTGCCACCTCTTATTGGGAAACACTTGAGCCACTGTCAGATTTTACTGGTTTGCATGAAGCCCATGATTTAACTGTTGTTAAACAATTTATTAAACTGAACTGAAGGATGAATAGATGAAAGAAAAAGACACTAAATTTGAAGCTGCACATTTATGATTCCTAGTTGTCAGTTTTCTTTTATTATTATTATTAGTTATTTATTAGTTTAGTTATTTCTACTTCTATCTCTGTTATTTGCAGTTGTTATTTCACTACTGGCGGATCTGTTGCTGTTACTGTTATATCTACTGCTGTTTTGACTCATTAATCACCCCATAACCATTACTGTATTTCACTGCCACTGTCACAGTAAATAGTCTGACGCATACAGTTTATATTCGATTATAGTTTATTCTTTATACCTCTTATTTATTTTTGTTTTATTTTCACCTTTTTAATAACAAGGTGAGAGAGAAACAGCTTTTCAATTCTCTGTATGTTCTGTGCATCCAGTGAATAAATGATAAAAAAAAATATATTGCTAATTTGACAATGTTTTGAGTAACCGATAAAGACCCAAACAGCCATCAACAACCTTAACCATCTACTGATGTAAACTGTTTATTGCCATTTTAACCCACTAATCCTACCAATACATGACAGTAATTGATTTAAAATACAGTTTGTCAATTTTTTATGGTCATCAGATGAGACCCATTTGGACGTACAGAGGATCTGTAGTGAACATCGAAACACATCTACAACATTGATTCACCAGCAAAATCCATGAAATTTGATAAGTGACAGTGGATGTAGACTCCTGTTTACGATCTGTTCTGCAGAAGAAGACCTTTGTTGACATCTCAGTGCAGAAGGCAGGGATAGCTGGATTTTCAGGTTGTTTTGAACACGCAAACGTCATCTGGCACCAAGTACGGCTGGCTAAGAAGGAGAAGAAAGACCTGCATGTGGTTTTTTTTAGACCTTGTCAATGCTTTTGGGTCAGTGCCTCATGAGTTTTTTTGGATTACGTTCAAACTACTTCCAAGTCCCAGAGGACATCACCAGGCTGGTCTACTTCCAGGACCTCCAGTTTTGTGTTACAGCACAGGCTAGTAAAACTGCCTGGCAGCACCTGGGGACGAGCATAATGGCAGGCTGCACCATCTCCCCACTGGTGTTTGCCATGGCAATGGAGCTTGTCATTCGTGCATTGCAATGGGTGGTTGGAGGGGAGTGTTTGAAGAGTGGGCTGTGCCTTCCTCCAATCACAACAACAATCGCATGCACCAAGCGACTTCTGGATAAACTCCAAGGAAACATCAAATGGGCATGAATGGAGATAAATCCCAGCAAATCCCACAGCATCTCCATTGTCAAAGGCCAGCTTGCAAATGAGAGGTTCCATGTCAACAGCAAGCCAATACCAACAGTTCTGGGGAAGCCAATTAAAAGCCTTGGCCACTGGTATAGCTCAGAACGTAAAGACTCAAAGCAGGTGGAAGCACTCAGACAGGATACTATCAGATCAAGTAGAATAACAACACTGCTCTCCCAGGGAAATTAAAGCTGTGGTGCTTTCAGTTTGGACTACTGCCCCACCTTATGTGGCCAATCTCCATTTACGAAGTCACCCTATCACGGCCAAAATGCCTTAGTAGGATTGGCCTGTATGGTAATGGAGCCCTCTCCCTACCAATCTCAAGCCTGGTGGAGGAGTATAAATGTGCCAAAACAAGGCTGGAGATGACCCTCACAGAATCCCAACACCCATTTGTAGAGGTGCTGCTCCAACCCTAGCAACGGGGAGGAAATGGAAGCCATCTGCAGCAGTCGCAGCTGCAAAGACTGCCCTCAGACACCAGGATATAGTGTGGCACATCCAACAAGGCAGAGGGGGCCTTGGTTTGGAAGCAACAAGACCCACATGGCAAAAGGCTCTGCCAACTGAACAGCGGCACATGGTAGTGGAGGAGGTGCGCCACCAGGAGGAAGCAGCTAGGTGTGCCAAAGCAGTCTCCCAAGCTCAGCAGGGCCACTGGATGAAGTAGGAGGGCGTGGAGAGGAGGAAAATCACCTGGAATGAACTGTGGAGCATGGAGTCTAACAGGCTGAGCTTCATCATGAGAGCCACATATGATGTCCTGCCTTCTCCAACCAACCTTCATCTCTAGTATGGAGAGGACCCAGCCTGTCACCAATGTGCAGCCTCAGCACATTGCAAAACAACCCTGACCGAAGATACACCTGGCACCACAACTAGGTTCTAAAGTGTTTGGCTGCTGAACTTGAGAACAAGAGGGTATCCATTGTGGAACTGACTGTCCCATGGGAGGATGCCATTGATGAGGCATTTGAACGGAAGAGGCAGCGGTATGCCAACTTAGCAGCTGAAGCAGCGGGGCGGTGCAGGAACGTAAAAGTGTGGCCAGTGGAGATCGGCTGCAGAGGCTTTGTAGCAAGGTCCACCACAAGGCTCCTGAAGGAGGTAGGGATCAGAGGGCAGGCCCAACAGAAGGCAATTAAAGAACTTGCCACTGCAGCGGAGTAGAGCAGTCACTGGCTGTGGCTGAAATGCAGGGATGCAACATGGGCTGCCAAGTGCAGTGCCACCGCTCAAGACACACCCAGGACTGATCAGCCTGTGGTGGGCCAACCCCAGGGGAAGGTGTATTGTGATAAGCGGCTGAAACACCTGATGAAGTTGGGGCACACAACTGACATGTCAAACTGGTGGCACTGCACGATCAGTGCCTGATTCCACCCCACCCATGAATTGCTGTGCTGATTAATTTACTTTGGGATCTATAACAGCTAGTCCTATTAAGAAGTCTGTTAATGATATTTTTGCTGGAAAAGTAACATTTTCTTCAGTTTCCTCTGTTTTGCTATAATAACCATTGAATTTAAATAAATTCTACTTGATCAGTGAATTAAATATAGGGAAATACATGATTTTTACTGGAAAAACTTAAAATAAAGAGGATAATTATTATAAGAACTGTGATAAATCACTCAATAAAGGTTAAACAGAGAGAAAAATTCATTTGGGAACTGGCACAAAAGTACCACTGGGTCTTTATGGGTTAATTGTTCTGCACTAATGTGATTTTTTTTAAATTACAAGTAGGAGAAATGCAACACACAGTAGCTGTAAGTATCTGCTTCCTGTATGTGTATGTGTTCTGTTGTGTTTCTTTTGGTGTATGAGTAAGTGGGCTCTATGCCAGACCCACTCTTTCTGATTGTGAGTAGAGACATACAGTGGCTGTTTAATTAGGGCAGCACTCACTGTGGTAACAGACACCACAAGACAATCAGACAGATGTCTTGAACCGATTAAGACCTCCTGCATATGGTGGTGGTGGTGGTGGTGGTGGTGGGGGGGGGCTTGTCAGTTGGTTTAGGGAATACTTTAACTTTTTAAGGCCTTTGAAGCATTTAAGAAACTTTTGTGTGTACCACTTATTACAAGATGTTCACATCAACAACATCTGGCCTATGTCACAGAAGCAAAGGGACTATAAACACAGACATTCATTTACATTGTATATTATTACAGTGTGTATTGGAGAACTCTGAAGTATATGAGACTATTTTTCTGGGACCTCTCTACCTGTGAACGTACTCCAGTTAGAGAATAATCAGAACACCAATGATGTTTTCACTTCTTTATATAAAGACTCAGAGCAGCTAAGTAAGTACATACATGACAGCAACGCTGACTCACATAACAACATAGCTGTCCTCCTTAAATCCTGACTAAATATAAACAGACCAACAAAAATATGCCTGACTAAAAACATTCAGACACCCAAATCATAGCTGTATTGAATAAACCAACCTATTATCAATATGTATTGTGTATACTCTTAGTTGAATTTATATAAGCTTTTTGTAATGACCTTTAACTATTCCTTGATTCCATTGTTAGTTTCCTAGAATGGGTCAAGATTAACAGAATTTAATATTTCATATCTGATTCTGTTCATCTACATATGAGCGTAGATAAGTACACAAGATAATCCGAGTTGTCTTTTTTTCTCCTTTTGTGTATGATGTCTCCCATCATTTTTAGAATCTGTCTAAGTCACTGGATATGGAGCCATGAAAGACTTGTAGTAAATGTACAATCAATGTAAAATTTAGAGGAAGTAGCCTAGGAAAAAAAAATACAAGTTTGACATTGTGTTTCAATCCATTTATCATTTATTTGTCATATAATGCCATACAGTCATTTCTATGTTGCAGCTGTTGTGACAGATGTTAAATCATTTATTTATGTTTGTTTATGTAGGTAGCAGCAGATTATACAGGCACACACAAACACTGTACATTCAAACAGAAAGGAAGTGACCTAGTGTGATATGACTGTAACATCTGGCATAGATAAAAGCCTAGAGAATATATGTTTGCATTGTGGGAGGTGGAGAGGGAGGAGGGTGAAACATCATAAGTCACTGTTAATCTGTGTGACCCACTAATGCTTAGTTACATCATAACAAAGTAAATGGTCTAGAAGAAAATGCAAACATCCCTTTTATTTTAGAGGCTTCAAGAGGAGAATAAGTTATTAAAACATATTACATTTTATATGGTAGGAGTTAAGTTATGTTGCCATAATCTTCATTATATTGTGTTTAAATGTGTCTGGGAAATGTCCAAGCTGCAAAGAAAGTGATATTATTCTACTCAGTTTCACCCATTCCAATGCAGTTTTTGTACTAAAATTAGGAACTAATTACTAACTTTGCAGAAATGATAACAGAATATTCAGCCCAACACATGTGAAGCTGTTAGCCATTGTTGGGAAAGTTCATTTTCTACCTGAAATATTTCAAAGTTTAGTTCCCAAATTTCAAAATGAACTAGTTCCTTCATAGATCATAATTGTTTATAGTTAATAGTTAGTTCATAGTCCCAAAAAAATGAACTAGTTCATAGTTCTTTTTTTTTTTCTTCAATATGTTGCTGAGATCTATTATTTATATATTATTTCAATATCATTACCAAAGCTCATATAGAACCACAGACAGCAATCATTGTGAGGTTCTTCCCTTCCTCACAGACCATGTCATAAAGCTCTTTTAAATGTTCACATGATGAATTGTTGTTGCTCCTACCTCCTACAGTCACCTCACCACCTACAGTCATACATGTGATGCTGGTGGCTAGTGTTGTTGCTGGATTGAACATTTTTCAGCTCAACATTAAAGGCTCTTTACAGTGTGTTCAGCCTGGTTTTCACCTGGAAGACTAAAGAAATTTGGCACCTATTGAACGAAGTTAAATAGATAGTGCATGCCTTTCACAGACACCAGAATGAAATCATTCAGTTCGTTCATCAAGCAGTGATACATTCATTTCAGTTCACATTTGCCCACAATATGAATGTGTTCATAAACTGTCATTGAGTGAACATGTTCAGATATAACATTGCCATTAGTCATATGCACACCACCCAGAAAAGCTGACTTTGTATGGTTGTGAAATAAGCTGTGAAATGGGCATAACATTCTGCCTTAAGTAGTCTCAAAAAGTATTAAAAAGTATTAGTATTAAATTTAACTTGTAGAAACCTGTAGGAATGCTGAATAACACTTAAGTTAAAATATCCACACAGAGGTTGGGGAGTTAAACCTATTAGACAAGTACTAGGATAATGAAAATCAAACCTGGATTGCCTGTGCATTAATCTGCTACCGAGTCCCTGATCAATTAACTTCACATTGCACTCTAACTGTCAGTTTTAAAGCACCTTCCTCATTGAAGTCTCACACATGAGGAGTCATGTAAGAGAAATGAAAGCGAAAGAGGGGGAGGGAAGTGAGCGGTTTAGCAAAGAAAATGTGCATAGATTACTTTTTTGGACTGCTTAACATGAAGATCCACTGAATATCCAAAGCTTATTGACATGGAGTCACAGAGAGTTACCATGCTACAGAGGCAAAGAGCCTCATGCTTAAAAGAACAGAAGTGCAGGTACAGTGTCAGGGCAAGTCCTGCATCAGTGCCAAGGGGTGCTTTTGTTTTATTCTGTCTCAGCATGTCAAGAAATGTCATGCTGTGTAAAGGGGATCCAATTATATCACAGTTCTGCTGTTCTGTGGCCTTCTCTTACAGACACATGAAGTTGCTGTATTGAGCTTAAGGGTTGCATTTCCTGTTAGACATCCCACAACCCTCACATCACAACCTTCAGGCATTGCATATGATCAGATTCTAATCTTAGGCTGATGAATTTCAAGCCAAAGTAGAGCAAAAAGTAACATATGTACAGGGGGTAGATATGCTGTATGTATGTATGTACGGTGTCTTTTTGATGGTAAATCCCATCACAGATATATTCTTAGAACTCCAGTAACTAGTATTTTCGGCATTTTTTGTCTGTGTCATTACATTCTGCACTTTTTAATGTCACCACCAAAAATCAGATGGGACATCAAGAACTTTTTGATCATTAAGAGTACATAAGCGATTGCCAGATATGATGTTGTAGTATGGCAGTATAGTATCTAATATACACAGATGGGCACAGTGACAAGACCGCAAATGTGAAACCAAAACGTCTCAATATCCCCCCAGTGGCAGGATGCAGTATAGGTCACAAATCTTGTATCCTCCATGCTATCGGGTGGGACTAAAGCCAAAAAGTACACAGCTACAAGTTTCCAAAAGGTTGTCTTTTCAAGGTAGGATACATATTGTACAATATGTGCAATATATCATGCAATCCTCTGTTCCTACAATAACAATGCAACATTTAGTCAGTATTTATTCAGATACAAATGCACATTAAAAAAAAAAAAAGACTTTCACAGATATACACACTGTCAAAATTGCTAATATATAGTAATATACACACTGTAAATACTGTAAATATCTTTTCATATTTTATTGTACCTTTAGTTCTATTCTTATTTTGCTTTCATCAAATTTATTTTCATATTATACATTTTTTTTTATTTTATATTTGCTCTATTCTTATATTCTTACTTATTTTTTTATTCATATTGCTTGCACTGACTACGGTAGCACTTCTAATTTAATTGAACTTAGAATGAAAATAAAGGCTATTCTATTCTACCTGGCATTCATCTCTCATCTTTTCATTCCTGAATCTATCAGATCTGCAGCTGATAAGTGATGGTTAAGTTAACTGTAGTTTTTTGTCTTACAGGGCGACAGCAAAATAGTTAGCAGGAGAAAGTCCACTGAAATTTGAAATATTTTTTGGTGTTAAGTGTGACCTTACCATCTTTATCCAGAATAATTCATAAGACACTATTCACTGTATGAAATTACTATTAAAAATAAACTGGTTCATACTTACTACAGCTATACTGGTCCAGTAAAAAGGCCATTTATTACATTCTCTAGGAAAACACAGACAGAAAATAATAGATAATAATAACAAATGATAGTGAAATATGAATGAATAATAAATGATAATGAAATATGAAAAGGAATGCATTGTTTCAATAGAGGGGCTCGTACATAGTGCATTCAGTAAAGTCAAATAAAGTGTCCAAAATGCATCACAATGGCCAAAGCAAATATTTCAGCAGAGAGTGATTACAGCACAAACAATGAATCTGGAGATAGAGTTAAGAGCAAATGTATGCTCTGGTTCTTCGTGTAAATACAGGACTCCTTTTAGATTAATGCAGGGGATCAATGATTTCCATCTTTTCATTTTAAGAGCAGAAACTTGTATGTATTTATGCTGATAATGCTGTGGCAGCAATATTGCAATCTGATCAGGAGCTGGTATGAGACTTGTGGTCTGACATGACAGCAGGGCAATGTCATGTGATGTCCATCCCAGGGATTACAGCCCCCTAATCTGCCCGTCAGAAAAACCCAACTAGAAGAAAAAAACAGAGATTGTCATGGATATAACAAATGCAGATGCCCAAAACAAGAATGAAAAAAGTGGTTGTGGACAACGCTTGTCTGCTGTTGTTAGCCGTACAGAGAGATGCAAACACCTAAGAGGCTGAAACAACAACTCTCTTGTGAGTGTTTAAATACTGGTCGCATGTGAGCATATTTTCTCATATTCCTATTTTCTTACTGTAGCTGTGCTCAGATCAGTGCACACGTACATACACTCAGCATCACCGCTGCTGCCAAATAAGCAAAGGATGTGGTTATGGATTGTTCTGGTGGAGGTTTCTATTTGCAGGGGTGTGTTTATCTGCTGTGACCGTAAGAGAGCGCACAAGCTTCCACATGTGACCACAAAAAAACAAACCACTGACACGGGCTGAGGCTCAGAGACACAAGGAGTCAAATTCAACTTAGTATAAACTTCCTGACAGTTTGGTTTTCCTTACCAAACTGCACAATGATTTAATTGTGAGTACAGCGCATATGTAGGGAAAATAACAAAGGGAATTCGGAAGGAGAGCATTTTATATGTAAGTGCGTGTGTGCATACATTTTTTTCACACCATTCTTCACTTTTCTGATGTGATTTGTAGAGCACAGCTATGATTCCATTGTCAGATTCTTCTTAAGTGGTCAGAGAAAAGGAGAAAACAATCTAAATTAGCACAGGGAATTGCAGAGTAACTCATTGTCATGAGCCAAAATAATGATGGTATCACGATAAAGCAATTCTGCAGAATTTTGTAGAGATTTTGGAAACACCAAAATTCAAGCCCAATCTCCTCATCTGTCTCTGGAGGTTTTGTTTTTACAAACCTTTGTGTGTTTGGTCGTAGTTTATCTGTCATCAGACTACTGTTCACAGTTTTGGATGGATCGTCATGATTTTTTTTCTGTTTGATGATGACACCCTATTGAACTAAGTTAAATAGATAGTTCATACTGTTCACAGACACCAGAATGAATTTACAATTCATTCATCAGGCTGGAATACAGTGTGTTCAGTTCACATGTGTCCAAAATATGGTACGACACATGGTGACTACAGATCCATTTTAGCCATTCTAGGTCAAACGTTGAGAGAAAAGGTGAGCGTTACATGACTTTATATTAATCACTATATCGCTTTAACCAAGGTGTCTTTGGGCCATTTTCTTCCAGAGGGCAGACTAATTTTCAGTGACTTTGCTGGGTGAGATAACATGTTGGAAATATACGGGCCTTGTTTTGTCTAATACATGATCTTTTAGTTAAATTTTGGGTTCAACTACCTTTTGAGAGGACAACTTAATGCCCTAAATGTATTGCATTGATGAGTCCCAACAATAAGGTCTGCTAAAATCCAGAGCTTTGATGTGTTTTGCAGTAGATCTTGACTCTGTACATTTAAAGTAATGTTCACTTATTATGTTGTTGAAATGTTGACTCTTTAACTGACATTTAACATTTAATCGATCCTAGCTCATACACACAAGGAACACTGAGCTGTCCCTGGAATTGCCCTTGAAAAAGCTCCATATCTTTGCCTGTATCTTGGGTAAAAGCACTGACAGGAGAACAGGGGATAACATTGCAAAATGTGTGAATTAGAATAGAATCAGGTGATCACATTTGGAGTGATGTATGAATTTACAGTTTTTAGAGTTTTGACGTTTGAAAATCCACTAGGACCTGACACAAAAAAACATGTTCAAATGAGTATATAATTTACATTTATTTTATTGTATTAATATCTATTTTATTAACAAAATTCTCCTTAAAGCTAAGATATTTTGCAGTGCTGGGAGATCGTCATTATGACTTTCCACATTGCACACAGTAATTTGATCTTTTGTCAACATGAAATATATTAGTTAATGCATCTTAATAAATAAGAGTCTAAATATATCTTTAGGTTTGCTTTTAGTTTGAGAAACACTTAGAATTAATTATGTAATTTATCACTCTTTAGACTTCTCATGTTCCTGCTCACACCTGTCACACATGTTAACTTGACCTTTGTGTTTTTGCACCTGTGCTATAGTTAGCATTGAGTGGTCTCTTGGGTGATATAGGAGTTCTCAGGCAGTGTGTATCAGAGTGAAAGGAAAATCCCATTTTAGCTTAAAACAAGCATTTAAACATATTGTCTAGAGGATTTGTGCTACTTTGGCACATGATGGTGAACTTTTATCCAGAGCTGTTATATGTTGGCTTTTGGATTGGGTAGCACACCCTGTCCCTGGATCCATGTATTCGAAGAACCCCTTCAGCTTCAGCGGTGATGAGTATTTGTCAGCTCATTAGACTTGGCTCTGGGCAGAAGTGTGAATTTTAGCTCCAGCAGCACATATGATGGAAAAGATTATTGTTTGGCTAATGGCTTCATGGCAAAAGACAGAGGCCTGTAATTTCACTCTCTGCAGTGAATCACAAAATGACTCACAGCTGAAAACTACAGGAGCTCCTCGTTGGTGGTCACTCATTAGGTCTCAGTCTGTACAGAATCCTGTGCAGATGTTCTATTATTTGGTAATAGAGCCCTCACTTCTGCTCAGTGACTTTTCCATGGCTTGCACAATGAATGCTACAACCTAACAGAAGAGATACTGATATCTGGGCTGTGCCAAAGGGACCCACATTAAAGCCATTTACTCAAGTAGGCTATATAAAGAACTAAATTGAAAGAGACAGGGTTCACATTTCAGCTCTTTCGTTAACCCATCATTTTGAAGGTGCAGTAATAAATACTTTAAGTGTTTGCTACAGGTCAACTTACTATGTTTTATGTCATGTGTGCATGGTAGCCCCCCTCAGATAATCATTACATAATTCTTACATCCAGTCACCTCTTCGAAAAGGCTTTAACATTTTTAATCATCCTCATATTTAAGTGTTTTCATATAATATGTCTTGCAGTATACATTACTTTTATGCAAGTATTTGAGGGTTTTTTTAGTCACCCCAGTCGTCATCAGTGGTATTACAGCTTTAAAGAGCGCCTTCCGCTAAAAACCACTTTGAGTAGCTCTTTTTACAATGTGGTGGGTCACAACAAGTAGTATATGTACGCAGCACCCCAAGCCGTGAAATTCGACCTAAATGGGTTTATTTCTCATTGAAAGGTTAACCTGCAGACAAATGAGCAGCTCGGAGCAGGCCAAACAAACAGTCCTAACAAACAAACAAACAAACACATGGAGGTGATTGCAATATCCCACTTTTTGTGTGATAATGACCTGCCAACCTGCATTACTAACCAATGCTAGACTAACTAGCATTTACTGAGACCAGTTCTTTATTCCCATATCACATCTACTGAAATACTCAAGCAGACAAAGCCCCCTTCACTCTCCAAATACTTTTCTTTACCCGTAAATCCATTAACCAACAAACAACAGGATCAGTACAGGCTTTGACTTTTACTGCTGTGGTTTTCTTGCTTTCCACTGCTCAGCCCTTCTCCATTTGTCTGTCTGTCTGGGGTGGTCCACTGCACTCAGACCACTTATGCTTCAATGAAAAGCATGTTTTTAACATGGGAGCATATTCAATAGAATGCCATTCTGAAAGAGAAAGATGGAGAAGGGTGGAAGTGGGTGCATGAATCTTGTGAAAACCAGCTCCATCCTGTGGTGGTGAATCAGAGCTGCACTGACTCAGATCCAAACATTGATTACTCCAGTAGTGCAAGCGGTCAGTACATGATACCTATAAGACAGTAACATGCAGAGGGTATATGTTCAAGCCTTACTTGGAGCAGCCATCTTTTAATCCATTTACAGAAACACGAGAACACTGAAATCCTTGAGTCAGAATATCAGACTCAGTTTTAATGTCATTCAATCAATAGATATGATAGAATGAAATATATGAATAGAATAGAATAAAAATTACATAAAGTTCACTAAAATAAAATGAATATGTGAATAATACAAATTTTTCCAGTTGAAAAGGGGAGTTTATATACATCTAAGCTACACGAAAAGTGTAAACAACACTGTATCTATGTCTGTCACTGGTTTAATACAGCTGGGAAAAAAATCACTGCGATATTTATAATAAGCAGTATATTTTCCCACCTTTTGGCTTCCTACCGCTCTGTCTCTGGGAATTTTTACATTTATGTACTGATTTTTTGCACATGCTGTCCAGTTATTGTAATTATTCAGCAAAGCAGATGAAAGCTTTTTTTATGTGGAGATTTTCTATGCATTAGCATGTCCGAATAAAGACCACTGTGTACAAACAAATATGTGCGCTGTCTGACAAACCCATTTTTCTCCACATATGTGTGTTTTCAGCTGGTAGCAGAGGAGGGAGGTAGCGAGCATGGCTGAACCAGGCAGCAGGAACAGCAGCCTGCAGAGGAAGAAGCCACCATGGCTCAAACTGGATATCCCAACTATCCAGCTGACCCATCCTGATGACACATCCACTGTCACACTGGTAAACACCCAGGATAATTGAAAGTAGTGGTGTTATCCCACTAAAATGGATACAAATAGAGTAAGAAACACAAAAGGTTTCTGTAACAGAATCTGTGAATGTTAATGAATTAATGAGCTCACAAGAATTACAGATGATTTTAAACTTTCAGTGTAATTTAACCAATAAAGACCCAAACCTCTTCTGTAAAGTGTTTAATACCTGTTCATCCACTAATCCTATCGATACATGTAAATAATTGGTGCAAAATGTAGGTTGTCATCTTTTCATGGTCATAACCCATTTGGACATTCAGACGTGTGGAAACACCATCATCTTCTACAACATTGATTCACCAGTAAAACACATGGAGTTTGATAAATTACAGTTTATTAATTATTATTATACTATTTATTTATTATTTGTTTTCATGTTCAGTTAATATATTTTCTGAAAAACTAAATTTTTTGATGTTTTGATGATAACCTTTAAATTTTTATGAACATTTGAATTAAATATAGAAAAACACATAATTTACATTGGGGAAAAAAATGCAAAATATAGAGGATAATATGATAAATGATGATAAATTTTTTTTAGAATGGTTAAATAGAGAAAAACATAATTTGGGAACTGCCACAAAAGTAGCTCTGGGTCTTTATGGGTTAAAAGCCATGTTAAAAAGATTTTTAAGGGATTAAGGCTGATCTTACTAATAGGAAAAACTACTTGACATTTGACCACACTGCTATTTCTAAATTCAGTGACATTCACATCTGTGATACGTTTTTCCAATCAGCCTTGGAAGTTTTAGCTACAACAGAAAAAATGTTTCAGGATTTTCAAATTTATTATGACATAATAACCTCATCACAACTATTTCAGACAACTACAATTATTTTGACCAAATATCAACTGAATGAAACTGTCATATTTGTCATGTTTGATCACTGTCAACACATAATTTTCCACCATTTAAGATTTGAATGGTTTAATGACACCCACTTTATCTTCAAGCATTTCATTACATTTCATTACATTACATTTAGCGGACACTTTTATCCAAAGCGACTTACAATAGAGAACATAAACATAGCATATAGCACTTGCAGATACAAGGTGTAGGTGTATTTCAGTAATAGGCTGGTTTTGTGATTTATTATAATATTTTTGTAGAAGACAAAAAGGAAACTAGAAATAATTTTTTAAATTATGTGTTCCAATGTTCAGTGCCAATAAATGCTTTTTCATGTGAACTGTTGGTGTACAAATAATATATTGTTAAGCTCAAATAATTTGCAAATAGTTATTCTGCAAAACATCTTCTGCTCAAATAGCTTATTCTGTCTGAGCTCTGAACTAGTGACCATTTACTGTGAGCTTCACTTTGCTTAACAGATCTACCAAATCCTAGCTAATTCAGCTATAAACCTCAATCTGTTGGAGGTCAACCAAGAGAGGATTTTTTTTTTTAAATCTGTAAATAATATAATGATGGTAGTTTGATGAAAGAAAAAGCCAGCGGACAATTAAGAAAATGCCAACACCCTCAGAAAGTCATTAACGTTATTAAAAACTGTATAAATGCTGAACTAAACTTCGGAGTCAAATAGCTGAATAAACAATGGACACCAAAGCCACTGAAATAAATCTGTAAGACTATATATGCTATAAGTGTGTCCATCAGACATAAACTATTCACAAATAGATAAAACTGATTGATGCAGTATGTTTTTATGTTTGATTCATACAGCCTGTAAAACGCCTGCGCAGTGTCAGCATGCCAGGGGAAAACCCTCAGACGGTAATCGCTGCCTTGGAAACTTCCAACAACTACCTCAGGCCTCCTCTGGAGAGGCTGCCTTCCATCACACACTCCATCAAGAGGTAAGCCACACATATTTACACACAGGAACATGTCTTTCCTGTCTTTCCTTCAAATTTTTTCCAGCTGCTAAGTTTTCCCTCCAGAAATTCTTCAACAAATCTAATTTTAACCGAGTCCACTTTTCAATTTAACACAATAACATCTTTCTTTTCTTCTCTGTCTTCTCTTTTCTTGCTTTATTTACCATCTGCTTCCCTGCTGTCCTCCTCCTCATTCTGCACGGGGTGAGTAGTGAGAAAAAGGTGCGCTTTGAGCGAATCAACACAGTTCCCCCGAAGGGCCAGAGGGGCCCTCAAAGGGTGTCAACTGTTCGGAGGCGCTCCTGTGTCCCCAAAATACTGACCCGAAGGCGTTCTTCCATACCCAAACAGATCATCAGGTACAGCAGAGCTAGATGAAAAGATTGAGTACTGAAACCTGTACCGATTATGGTACCAGTTCTGATATAACCAGTATCAACCAGGCCACCTCATTATGGTACCACTGGAATGTGATGTTCTACAAAAGGAGACGTTTCATAGCAGTGTTTGGATCACATTGTTCACCTTTGCCATAATGTTTAAGTGATTCGTTGTTGTACTCAATTTTACTCAGTTTTTTATATTAGGCCAAATGTTTTATAATTATAGTATTTTGAGTGTTCTGTCACTATCAGTAAACAACTCAAACAAAACCCACCCCGTAAGCCCCTGTGCGGTTTTTGTCTTTCTCTGCTCCAGCTGTAATGCTTTGAAGACTGTCTGACACATAAGCTCTAACCTTCTGCTTCCCTGTCCCAAACACACACTGTGTATCAGTGTCAGTCCAGGTGGCTCACAGGACCATGTGCTTTGTGGCAGAAAAAATAATACAATTACTCATACAGCACGAGGGCCACATCAAAGCAGCCCCTCCCACACCGTTAAATCAAATGTAAATGTTTGAACATGGAGCCAAGACTAAAACCTGGAGACACTCTCTTCAAAGGCCATCTTTATTCATACTAAGGTTTACTAGACGCAGAAACAGAATGGATGTGTTTGATGTTTATAGTGAATTAGTGGAATGGAAAGGAAGTTGGTTCATGTGTACATGAGTTAGCTGAGATACCTCCACTAACGAAACAAAGTGTGTGTGTTTTTGAAGCAGTTTTTTTGTTTTAGCAAGTTTCAGTTCGGAGGTAGTTTTCTTTTTATTTCAGCAGCTTTAAGTTTGTTTTTAATTTTGTTTCTGAATATATTAGGAAATATTTAGTATCAAATATGATTTAGAAGTCTATTGCTTATTAAAGGAGTCATGGGCAAAGCTGGTGTTCCTAAACGTTTTCAGGTTGACAAAACATTTGTTGTCTGGCCGAACCCAAATTTGGTATCCATCTATTTTCTGAACTCCTTATTCCTTATGAGGGTCTCAGGGGTGCTGGAGCCTATCCTATACCCTGTATGTGTCACCAGTTCATTAAAGGAGTGACTTATACAGAGAAACAACCATTCACTCTCACGTTCATTGACCAGTTAACCTATTAAGGATCCTGTCTTTGGATGGTGGGAGGAAGCTGCAGTGATGCCCCATTCACACTAAAAAGCTAAGTGGCCACATCGCGCACACGTTTTTTTGTCCGATTTCATCCAGCAAAGTTTCAAATGCATGAAAACACATGAATCCTTTCACACAGACCGCGCAGCCCCCAAGCGGCGGCCATGTGAATTCCATGTGGAAACCGCTCGAAATCGCTCAAAATTGCTTGAGATCTGGAAAATAGAACTCAAGTCTACTTTTGCCTCACGGAATCCCATTGAAAACGATGGCATAGACACTTTTTGAGGGGTGTACCTAAGGTCAGACCCTCCAGAAGTTAAGATGCGTGTGCAGAGGTGAGTGAAACAAGATACTTGTAACCACCCCCCAGGACCACCCCCCAGGACCAGGGCTGTCAAGGCTATTGACATGACAAAGGACAGAGGACTTGTCAGTTTGGCAACTTTGGGTTAGCAACAACATATAGCATTGCATCAGCCTCCCACCAGTGATATATTCATGCTATATTTATGCCACGCAGCATTTGTATTTTCGGTTCAGCAAAAAAACAACTAAGAGAAACACATATTTTAATTATTTAAAGCGGTATGCGCCCTTTAGAACATGGGCTTGGGCATTTCAGAACAGGGCTGGTTGTGTAGAGACTATCCGGTGTGAAAGGCAGACCAACAAGACTGCATGAGGATTCCGCATGGACACCGCACGGTTTCCTTTTCCGTGTGGTGGACGCTGTATGTGAATGATGCCTGAAGGGGACAGTCCACACAGAAGAGAGCTAGAATTGAATCCAGGGCCTTCTAGCTGTGAGGCAATAGCACTAACCACTGCAAGACCATGCTGCCAAACATTATGAATTAGACTCCTCCAAAACAGCACTAAATAAAAATGCAAGTTACATACAAATCATGATTCATATGCTAACATACAAAAACAAACATCAAATTTGTTTTCTGCCAGGATATAGGTCGAAAGTCTGTTCTTTGGTCAGCCAGCAAGGCTTTTCCATCTTTTCCCAAACCTAATAATGCTTTGTTTGGAACTGTCTGGTTCAAGTATTTGCCCATCGAAAACACGTCTCCTCTGCATTTCTAATATGCTGATGAAGGCGACGTTAAAGAGCTCCTTCCGCTAAAAACCATTTTGAGTAGCTCTTTTTACAATGTGGTGGGTCACAACAAGCAGTATATGCACGCAGCACTCCAAGACATGAAATTCGACCCACATGGGTTT